>VZRS01005944.1:275391-298582 GCA_013398055.1 Ifrita kowaldi
TATATGCTGCATGACTTTCCTGGCACTGAGGTCAGGCTGACTGGCCTATAGGTCCCCAGATCCTCCTTCTGACCCTTCTTGTAGATGGGCATCACATTTGCTAACTGCAGGGAGCTCCCTGGTAAGTCAGGACTGATGATAAATAAAGGGGAGTGGCTTGGTGAGCACTTCCACTAACTCTCTGTGTTCCTGGGTGGATCCCATCTCGCCCCATAGACTTGTGTTTGTGTCTAAGTGGTGTAGCAGGATGCTGCCCATTTCCCCTTGCATTATGGGAACCTCATTCTGCTCCCTGTTCCTGTCTTCCACCTCAGGGGGCTGGGTACCCAGAGAACTACTGTTGTTCTATTGAAGAGTAAGCCAAAAGCAGCACTAAGTACTTCAGCCTTTTCCTCATCCTTTGTCATTATGTTCCCCCCCCATATCCAATAAGGAATGGAGATTCTCCTTGGTCCTCCTTTTGTTGCTGATGTATTGCTAGAAACATTTTTATACTGTTGTTCTATTGAAGAGTAAGCCAAAAGCAGCACTAAGTACTTCAGCCTTTTCCTCATCCTTTGTCATTATGTTCCCCCCCCATATCCAATAAGGAATGGAGATTCTCCTTGGTCCTCCTTTTGTTGCTGATGTATTGATAGAAACATTTTTATTGTCTTCTATGGCAGTAGCTAGTTCTAGTTGGGTTTTGACCCTTCTAATTTTCTTCTTGCATAACCTCACAACATCCTTGTAGCCCCCTTGATTCAGCTGCCCCTTATTCCAAAGGTCTTATCTCTTCTTTTTCCTGAGTTCCAGCCAAAGCTCTGTTCAGGCAGGATGGTGTTCTTCCCTGCAAACTTGTCTTTTGGCGCACGGGGATGGCCTGGTCCTGTACTTTTTAAGATTTCCTTTGTTACAAATGTTCAGCCCTCCTGGGCCCCTTTGCCCTTCAGAGCTGCTTTCTAAGGGACTCTGTCAACCAGTCTCCTAAAAGGGTGAAAGTTTGCCCTCAGGAAGCCCATGACGGCCGTTCTGCTGTCCCCCTTCCTTCCTTCTCCAAGAATCAAAAATAAAATTTTGTGATTACTGTGCCCACTACAGCCTCCAACCATCACATCACCTACAAATCCTTCTCTGTTCACAAACAACAAATCCAGTGGGGCACCTTCCCTTGTTGGGTCCTTCACCAGTTGTGTCAGGCAGTTATCTTTCATATACTCCAGGAATCTCCTAGACAGTTCCTCTCTGCTGTGTTATATTTTCAGCAGACATCTGGTAAGTTGAAGTCCTCCACAAGAGCAAGGGCTGGTGATTGTGAGACTTCTTCAAGCTGCTTATAGAGTATTCATTGCCTCTTTGTCCTTTTTGGGTGGTCTGTAACAGACTCCCACGATGACATCTGCCTCATTGGCCTTCTCCCTGATTCTCACCCATAAACACTCAACCCTACTGCTACCATCACTGGTGCTGACAGTCATGGATTTGCAAAAAATGTAATTGCTAAAGTTAAACCAGAAGACAGAGCCTAATGAACATTAATTGAATCATGTCAATATTCTATCTTTTTAGGGTGTTATTTGAAGCACTCAGCAGCAGATGGAATTCCGCATGTACTTTTGTGTTGTGTAGTATCCTACGTGTTGTCTTTGTTTATTTATTTGTTTGTTTTTTAGATAAAGTTGTTGTGGGCAGTTATAAGGGATATCTGCGAATCTTTAATCCACATCCTGTGAAACCTGGAGATGAAGTACAACCTGAAGACTTACTCTTGGAAGTGCAGTTGCGGGAGCCAATACTGCAGGTGGAAGTAGGAAAATTCGTTTCGTAAGTAAACGGCAGGCTATGGTGCTGTTCATTTAAGTCTTAGATGTGATTTCCTTTCTTATGGAGGGTGAGTTTTCAGTTTCTAGATGGACAACTATTAATCACACCTATGAATCCAATAATATGCATTTATCTGCTGCTCGATTCATCTTGATATGAGAGAATTTTTACTTAAGGAATATGTAGAGGATAATCTTCCAGATAGTTATAAAATTTTTTAGAAATATGTAGAGTGGGAAAAACATTACATTGAAAGTTATCTTTTAAGGTGTTAAAAATACTTGACTAATGTGTTATGATCAAAGATGTAATACTGGTCTATTTTTTCCTGTTTGATAGAGGATAGAAGATCCTTAATTCCAATGAATTTAGGGGAAATAAGTGGCCAGGTAGAGGAGAGATACTGTGACTAAGGAAAACACCTTGTAGTTAATTTGCTATAAGAGAATCTACTTTGGGGAACTTTATTTTAGAAATTAGTTCTTAAATGATTAATTTTAATTTTGAAATTAACTTCTGATACCACAGCATGAACTTTATTTAAAAAATGAAAATAAAACCTGTACTAACCATGGGAGAGATGAGGGCTCTCAAAGTACCAAAGGGTCAAGTACTCCCAGAGTGACCCTGTGCAGGGATGGTAGTGCCTTACTCTGTGAAATGGGCTAAAACATTTTCTATGGTTGCAGCACAAATACTTTCTCTGCTGGAAATGCTGCTTGGGTTTGGGGGAAGAAAAACGTGAGGGTTTGAAGGTTCCATGCAGCTAGTACAAATGTGAATTAAAAAAAAGTAGTGTCTGTGATTGCTGAATAATGCTTGGAGGTTTGGAGGGATAATCCTCATATCATCCCTCCATGAAGGATTAACAGCACCTTGTTTCAAATGAGGTTCAGGCTGAACTGGGAAAATATTTGGGTTGCTCCTCATATTTGAATCTGAAAATATGTTCATAAGGGATTAATTTTCATTTTGAAATTAACTCCAAACACTTCAGCATGAATTTAGGAAGATCAGTACTTCTGAGTGTTTATGCTAATATCTAACACCCAAACCTCTCCATTTGACCCACACGTGACAGCAATTTCAACATGTTACTTGAATTTTATCCTGTATGAATTTTACTTGAATTTATCTGAAAATAGTGTTTTTTACACCCTTCTTTACAGTGGTACTGAAGGACTTCATCTAGCTGTGTTGCATTGCCGAAAACTCTGTGTGTATGCTGTTTCAGGTTAGTTTACAGATCCAAGCTTTCCAGTCATTTTCAGTGTATTCTAAGGTTTGGATTAGGTTAAACTTGGTATATACAGTGTTTGCTCATCATCCCTGAAGATCTGCAGTCATGTTCTTTCACTCAAGCCCATGTATGAAGAGAAAACATTAGTAATTAGTTTTAGCAGAGGTTTGCTGATCTGCTGCATGCCTGAGATGCTGTGATGTGTGTGATGGTCTTTGGCTAGCAGTGATTGGGAGCAATTAGTTCTCATTACGGTTTTATGAATTATTCATGTTATTGTTCAACATGCTAATGTACAAATGGTTGTATAAAGCCAACCTAGTTAGCTCTTTAAGAATAAACAACTAAAATTCTTGCTGAAGTTCAGATAATTTTTTAGAAAGCCAGAACATTGGTAAGATAGCCCATGAGAAGACCGGAGGTTAATACCAGTAAGAAGGTGAAACCACTATGTTTTCTCTTAAATCTGCTTTCTTCTACTTCCTTTGGCTGGAAATTCTATATGATGTATTCTCTTTGTATGTGAAGAGCCAAGACACGAAGTACTTATTCTGTGCACTGATTTTTTTCTTCTGTATACTGAGGGCAAAGCGCAGATTTAAGAGTCTATTAATGGTACACCCGTCTTCAAAATTCAATAGACAACATGCCATTGTTCATTTTCTCCATGCAGGGACACACTCTGTGGTTCCTTTCATTACAAGAGCATGGTTTTCTTGTAGGAGCAGCTTGCTTCCTATTTACAGCCTTGTAGTCAGATAAGGTTACAAAAACGTGCTCTCTTTTCAGATTCTCTTTGCCTATCTGGAGACACCTGTGAAAGTGGTCTTTGCTGAGGGATGGTTCTTTGAGATGTACTGCAGTTTTCATGCTTTCCCTTTGCTGTGATAGTGTTTATGCCTTAGGACCGCAGCCTACCAGTACAATTTTTATTAAAACAATTTATTTTAAAATTTGCATTAACAGCACACAGTAAGTCTAGAAGTCTTTAGTAGTTATAATATGTTGTTTGGTCTACATGGCTTAAGCAGTTAAGTAATAATAAAAGTAATATTTTGCAACCCTTTAATAGACTTTTCATACTAATCTGTAAGCATTTATACTTTAATGATAATGTCTGTGATGTGAGTGGGTACTCTCAAACAAGCACCTTTGAGAAATAACTATCATTATTTCTTTATGCTTTTAAGGAAAATTGCACTTTCATAAAGTGGAATCTTTACTTGGTTTATGCATGTTACCGTATCTGTTATTCATAATAAAATCACTATGCTGCTTCTCTTTGAAAAATAAAAGCATCTTTCAGGGCTGACTCAAGTATGGCCTTGGTACTGTATTACAGTCGATGTACACAGACTGACTACTTTCTGACTGGTTTATCCTGAAGTGTTGCTGATTATCTGGTTACTAGTCAGCCAGGGCTTTTTCCCTCATGTCTATTCCAGTCTTTTCCCTAATGTGGGCCTACTTTAGGGGTCATTGTTTAAAAACTGTGTTTGATTTGATTGGAGAAATTGCCTAAAAGGTTAGCATAAGCTACAAATCTTTCATAGAATATTGCTTAAGTTGTTGTTGGAATAATCTTTGTATAATTAAAGCTGTGGTAGGATTTAGCACAAACCACCTTTTTCCCAGCTGATGTGATTGTTCTTGAAGGTTTTAGTTTTTTTTTTTTTTGCTTGCTTGCTAATATTAGTCCTTAAGTATTACTTTATGCAATGAAGTTTACTTTCTTCATGGTGTTCAGGAAGAACTTGATTCTTGAAAGAGGAACTTTAGTTTCTTTAGAAAGACTTTTAATTTCTGCTCATTCCCTGAAGGAGTCAGGGAGTTAAAATTCATGCAGACATTTTCAGAGAATGTGGTGTATATCACAAAAATATTTTTGTTACCATATGTTTGTCTTTTATCTTTGCATTGCTGACCACTGCATTCAATTTCAGGCAAACTAAAGGCAAGTGATAGGTGTGCCCTAAACATAGCTTTGTCAAATTGTAGCTAATGACCAGCTACAGCTTAATTTGAGACAAAGACTATTGCAGCTGAGGCTGGCTGTTGGATAAAGCATATTTACCAAATAGCTAGAGAATCATAAGAATTCCCCTTTGAGCAGGCTTTTTTCTGATCTTAGAGGTGTACCCAACATGAAAAATACATTTAAGAAATAAAATCTCAGCCTCTTGCAAGGTCTTTATAATATGTATAGTATAATGAGACCTTATTTCTGGTTCTGGCCTTTAGGAATTTTGTAGCTTGGTGGTTTTTTTTTTTGTTTTTTTTTTTTTTTTTTTTTTTTTTCAGAGAGCAGCGGTGTGAGTCTACATATCTCAAAAGTCACTAGAAATTAAGTTACATTTTTTTCAGATTGTTTACACTGACACTCCTTTACTTCTTCCACAGTGTGTGGATCAAATTAATAAATACTTACCCTTTGTTTTTTTTGTAGGAACTCAGGGGAACGTGGAGCATGGGAACCAGTATCAGATTAAACTGATGTATGAACACAATCTTCAGAGAACTGCTTGTAATATGACTTATGGTCCATTTGGTGGTGTGAAAGGTAAGCTCCTTGTTGTATATTCTTTATAATTAGTTGTTTGTTTAACAGAATTTTGAAAGGCAGCATGATGCTACTGTCTAGAGGAAAATGTCTTTCTATGCATGATGGTACATTTTATCTGATGCATATTGAAAATAACTCAAGTTCAAATGAGCGAAGAATATTAAATGCAGAGTAGCTTTTTTCTCACATTTTGAACTGGATATGAGCCTACAAGGATAATATTGATTTTAAAAAACATGACGAAATTCCTGGCTCTTCCCTTGTAAAGTACTTTAATATCTAAAAATAATTGTTTTCTTCTATGCTTTAATTCTGTTTTACTTTTCTGCACTTGCTTATCCTGGACAAGTTAAAAAGTTAACATCTTTTGCTGAACCTAAAGTATAAAATGTCTTGAAAGATGTGTAATGCAGACTTCTAAAAAAAGTACTTAAACTTTGATTGGAAAATAATAACAGTGGACAATAGTATTTATGGTGTGTTTGTAGATTTGAATGAGTTTAATAGATATCACTCTTTTTTGAATTTGTGGATGTTTTTTGTGTTCCGATGTGAAAGCATTTAGATTGGCTTTGCATAACATGTCTTTCTGTTCAGAAGTAAAGATTGCCCAAAAATATTGGGGGTGGCAGTCATCAAAAAAAGTAGTGTCACTAAACTGTTGGCAAAGTGATAGTCACTTTTCAATGCAGAAAGTCTCCTACATCAGTATGGCAAATGTATGCAGACAGTCCCTCAGTTCTGTGCCTGTAATAACCTTCCAGTAATAATGCTGCAATGCCTTACCCTGAATTTAGGCTTGTCCCTGGGCTTAAATTCAGCTGACCAAAATCTTAACTGATTGAAGAAATTTTCACCTGCTAATTTCTTACAACTGCCTTGGGGAAAATGGTCAGCTCATGTGAGTGAGAAGGTATAAATGCTATGAGTATCTTGAGGAATGAGTGTATATGATATGGCCTGTTAATAGCAGAAAGACGATACAGAGGTTCCTAAATCTGAGAAGAGGGAATAATGTTCTCTGACACTCTACAGTGGAGTTGCAGTAACAAATGTATAGGGGATTGTAAACTGCGTGTTGTGAGCATCTGGAATGGTTCAGAAAGAATAAAACAAGTCAACGTGTACCACCATGCAGTTCTGCAGAAGAAATTCTCTGGATTTTTGACATGCATATTTGTTTACCATGGAGGTCTAAGTAGAGGTGTGACTGCCAGCTCAGTCTTGATGCCAGACCTGTCTCATGAGCTGTGGTGGATGCAAATAATCTAATGAAGAAGGTGTCTTTGCAAGCTAGGGAGTCAGGAGGTAATGTTTACCCTAGGACCTACTCAGCAAGCCAAACACTTTTCAACACCTAGGATGGTCAAAATGAGGGCCAATCCTGACAAAGCAGCAAGAACAGCAGAAGGAACTCTGGTAAGTTCTGTAAACTTTTATGAGTTTTCTGTGTTAGCATGTCATGCTAATTTCCTTTTCTTTTTTTCTTCACCATGTTCCAGTTCACATAGGTGTGTTTATTGCTGTTGGACAAAGAATGATCTCAAATCATAAATAAACAAAGAAGGCAGAGATTTATATTATGTAATGAATAATACACGTTCGTATTGTAAGATCAAGTTGCTTTCTGTTTAAGACCTAAATCTAGGAAAATTATAGTTGAGTGTTCAGGTACCTAATAAGAGGCTAGTAAGGCATGTGTTGAAGCATCAGAGAAATTGGCAAAATGGACACTGGGGAAAGTTCTTTTTGGGAAATGAAGGAATATTATTTTTTTGGTAGATTTCCTGGACTGAATGTTCTTTTTATGTGGCTTTCCTGGACTATCTGATTAAATTTCTTATCAAGGATATGCTTTTAATCTTGCCCCAAGCCTTTTGTAGTGTATCTATTTTAGGTTTTTTAAGTATCATCTTTAATATCTTGTTCTCTCCTTGAGGCTTATAAAGGACAGTTTTGTGTTTTTATTTCCATCTTGCAAGACCAGCCAGAGTGAACCAGAAAGGAAGTCTATCAAGTGCTGTTACTTTTAGTAAACAAATGCCTGTCCTGGTCTAGGCTGCCATGCTATCTATGTGTATCTGTGTTTGGCAGATTTTCTGGTGTGCCACTGAGAGTCTGTAAATAAATAAACATTTTGTTTCACTATCAGCCTTCCACAGGCTTCTCTGGAATTCTTTTCAGGCATCTGCTAACAGTGTCTCTCGCCTTCAGTAGAGGTTAATTTATGGTGGTGCTGTAAGCCTGCAGCTATGAACTTGCTTTGCTAACAGTCTAACTTCTGTACCACACTCCGGAAGTAGAATAAAAAAATATAGGGAGAGTTTTTGCATTAATTGCTGTCTGTTACTACTGTGACTAATATGTGTCTTACTGCTGTACTCAAGCACATTTGAAACAATGTGAGCGTGAAAGAGACACTTCACAGGTCATGTTCACAGAGCTACTGAAGCAGACACAGGAGAATGACAGTTGAACAGAAGGAGGAAAGCATGCATACAGGGAAAGAATGCCATGGGAGTGCTGGGGAGGAGAGTGAATGTCAGTCCCCCAGGAACATTATTTTTCATCTGAGTAAGTAAAGAATGCTGTAGGAGTTGACACAGAGAACTTGATCTATGAAGTTCCTCAGTCTTGCTCAGATTTCTCTTGCTGAAGGTTATGCTTTTTTCCTTTTTATGGAGCTCGTAATGCTATACCTTCACTAGTAAAGCAGTGCATTCTACTCAGTCATATGATTTAACACTGAAAAAAGGAAAAAAGGATTGAGTTTGCAGTCCTGAAGGGTATGGGACAGGTGAAAAGTAAAGTCAGGACCCTGAACTTTAGGAAAGCAAACTTCCCACTCTTCAAGGAGTTAGTCAGTTGGACGCCTTGTTAAACTGCCCACAGGGACAAGGAGTCAGAAAATGGCAGATCTTCAAGGATGTCCTTCACAGAGTGCAGGAGCTCAGGATCCCCAGGTGCAAGAAATTGGGAAAGGAAGGCAAGAGATTGGCAAGTCTGAGTTGAGACCTGCTGGTCAAACTAAAGGGCAAGAAGGGAATGCACAGCCAGTGGAGGCAGGGAGAGGTGTTCTGGGAAGAATATAGGGATGCTGTCTGGTTGAGTAGGGATGGGGTCAGAAAAGCCAAGGTACAGCTGGAGATGAACTTGGTGAGGGGTGCTAAGAACAAGAAGGACTTCTACAGGTACATTAACCAGAAAAGGAAGGTCAAAAGAAGCAACACTGGCAAACTGATAACAATGGATGAGTAGAAGGCTGAGATACTAAATTTTTTCCTCAGTCATCACTTGTAATCTGTCTTCTCACGCTCTCAACTGGTAGAGAGCAGGATGGGGACTGGGGGAGCAAAGTCTTTTCCACTGCAAGGGAAGGTTGGGTTCATGACCACCTGAGGAGCCTGAACATACGTAAGTCTATGGGACCTGACTGAGAGGCATCCTAGAGTCCTGAAGGAATTGTCTGATGTAGTTGCCAAGCTACACTCTATGATTCTTGAAAAGTCATGGCAGTAGGTGAAGTCCAGAGTTGCTGGAAAAAGGGAAACATTGAATGCATTTTAAAAGGGCTGGAAAGGCGCATCGCAGGAAGTAGTGACCTGTCAGCCTCAAATCTGTGCCTGGAAAGATCATGGAACAGAACTTCCTAGAAGCTGTGCTAAGGCACATGGAGGGTAGCGATGTGACTCAAGATAGCCAGCACAGCTTCACTAAGGGCAAGTCCTGGCTGATCAACCTAGTGACCTAGTGGTAGAGTGCCACGGAGTGACTACATCAGTGGACAAGAGTAAGGATTGTGGATGTCGTCTATCTGGACTTCTGTAAAGCCTTTGACACACTCCCCCACAACATCCTTGTCTCTAAATTGGAGAGAGATGGTTTTGAGGAGTGGGCTGTTCACTAGCTGACAAATTGGTTGGATGGTTGCGTCCAGAGAACCATAGAAGATGCTGAGTTGGAAGGGACCTATCAGGATCATCTAGTCCAACTCCTGGCCCTGTGCAGAATGTGCTTCTTGAGCTCAGACAGACTTGGTGCTGTGACCACTTCCGTGGAGCACCTGCTCAACCACCTTCTGTGTGAAAAGCTTTTTCCTGCTATCTAACCTAAACCTCCCCTGACTCAGCTTCTTGTCGTTTTCTCAAGTCCTGTCACTGGTCACAAGAGTGAAAGACCAGTACCTCTCTACTTCCCCTCAGGAGGATGCTGAAGACCACAATGATATCCCCTCTCAGTTTCCTCTTCTCCAGGTTGAACAAATCTAGTGACCTCAGCTGCTCCTTAAAAGGCTTCCCCTCCAGACTCTTCACCATCCTACAGAAGTATAGAATGACAAATGGTGTTCCTTGGGCATCCGTAGCAGGACCAGTGCTCTTTAATTTTTTCGTCAATGATGTAGGCAGTGGGATAGAGTGCACCCTCCGCAAGTTTGCAGATGACACCAGGCTGTGTGGTGGGATTGACACACCTGAAGGACAGGATGCCATCCAGAGGGACCTGGACAAGCTTGAGAAGTGGCCCCATGGGAACCTGATAAGGTTCAACAAGTCCAAGTGCAAGGTGCTGCACCTGGGTCTGGGCAATCCCAGACATGAGTACAGAGATGGAGATGAATTAATTAAGAGCAGTCCTACAGAGAAGAACTTGGATGTTGTCATGGATGAAAAGCTGAATGTGAGGCAATAGTTCGCACTCACAGCCTGGAAGGCTAAGCATGTCCTGGGGTGCATCAAAAGCAGTGTGACCAGGAGGGCGAGGGAGGTGATTGTTTCCCTTGTGAGACCTCACCTGTAGTGCTGCGTACAGTTCTGGAGTCCTCATCACAGAAAAGACCTGGACCTGTTAGAGCAGGTCCAGAAGAGAGGGCCATGAAGATGATCAGAGGGCTGGAGCACCTCCTATGAAGAGAGGCGAAGAGAGTTGGAGTTGTTCAGCCAGGAGGAGAAGAAGGATTCAGGGAGACCTTAATATGGTCTTTAGGTACTTAAAGGGGGCCTGCAGGAAAGCTGAGGACAAATGTTTTAGCAGGGACTGTTGTGATAGAACAAAGGGGAATATTTTTATACTGAAAGTGGGACAATTTAGATTACATATAAGGAGGAAGTTGTTTTTACAAGGAGGGTGGTAAAACACTCAAGGTCAGATTGGATGGAGTTCTGAGCAACCTGATCTAGAAGATGTCCCTCCTCATTGCAGTGGGGGGTTTGGGCTAGATGACCTGTAAGAACCCTTCCAACCCAAACCATTCTATGATTCGATGATTTTAATGTCTTTGGAGTTGTTTCACGTATTTGAAATGTAGAAACAAACACCACTAGATGTGTATTGCATTCTCATTCAGCTTTCTTCAATGTAAGTTCTGTCCCTGCTAGTTTATGGCAAGCTTAGAGCCTTGTAATGCTTTGGTCTATTTAACAGCACATCTCTGGCTGAAATGTGATGGAGATGTAAAACATACAAATTACAACTGTCACTTCTCAACTGTTTTTTTTTTTTCTCTTGTATTAAGAAAAAAGCTATTAGTGATTTCTCTGTGGGGAATACTGTGAAGTAAAGAAACCTATTTTGTAGCCCAGTTGCTAAATTTCATTATTGCTAGAGTCTTCAGATTAGTGACTTGATCTATGAGCAGTTTTCACATATGGAAGAATTGACAAAGATGTTCTCATAACAGGAACAGATGAAGAAAATCAACAAACTCATTTATTCTCATCATAGAAAGTTGATATCTGAATTAAAGAAACTATTAAAGCTGTGGAATAAAAAACCCAAAGACTGAGAAGTTGACCAGTGGCTTGCATAGATTAACAGTGTACATTTATCTTAAAAATAGTAGTGTGACTTATGGTTGTCACCACTAGATGGTTCTCTTACAACAGTTACCAGTCAGCATTTCTATAGCTGCATTTATCCTTGAACTGATTCTACAGGTGTATTTACTGCAACATTTACTGAGGTATAGAAAACACAAAAGCTCTTTCGGAAAACCTCTATAGCTAAAAGTCTTTTATTGATTGAAACAAAATGTATTCTGTGGATTGTAGAACTTTAGCAAAAAGGTGAAATGAACTTGAATCTTATTTTCAGCAGAAATGTTAAAGGCCCAGAGGTGGAAGAAGTAACTGTGAAATCCCTTGTAAGTTTAGCTAGAATTCTAAACAAAGCTAATGGAAATGTTTCCAAATAGTAAATAGAAAACACCTACAAAGATGAAAATTTCGAAGTCAAGCATAGTGTAGGCAGGGTTAGTTGTGACCTACAGCTTTAAAAATCTGTGGCAACGGATTATAATGCAGATCTTTACATTTCTTTGCTGTTTTAGCTATATGTTTGTTCCTGGCTGTCTCTGAACACTGGTGCTAAAATGAAAACAACAAACTATCAAGAAGGGACATAGGAAGATCAGCTGTTGATTTTATATTTAAAAAAATCAGTATTGTTAGCTCAGACTTTCAAAAGTTGAACTTAACTTTAAGACACTGCCTTTGTTGTTTAGAACGCATGTCTCCTTTTCATATTTCTGAACTTTTCCTCATGGTCTTAGAGCTATAAGTTGAGTTTGTCATCCAGTGCTCCAATTCTAGCATGTGGGTCATTTCAGAAAGGATGATTCATGATAAAATCATGAGTCAGTAGTGCTGAACCCTGGTTTCCAAGCAAGTGGACTCTTAACCTAGCCACAAAATGTCACAACCCTTAAGTAATGAACAGATTGTAAACTTCATGTTTTACTTCAGATACAAAATTTAAAGACCTTGAGGGTACTCTACCTTAAGCTTTTTTTTTTTAAGAAAATGAAGGTGTAAAAGCATATATCTTTATGATTTATGTTGCATCCTGACTTACGGTGAGGACTCAGCTCTACAAAAATTTTACTTTATATAAACTCATTCATCATGTAAGTTTTATAAGTCAGGTTATACTGTTATGGCATCATGCAATTATGCCACCAGAGACTGCTGTGCTAAGAATTCAACTGTCATTACATGAAGTGATATTTGCTGATAGTTTACAGTATCTTGGAAAGTATTTTCTGTTTTCACATCTGTACTATGTTGTTCTGAGTCTTTATAAGTCAAATACCAATGACCTGGTATTTGGCTCAAGCTTATAATTTAAGATGATGAGCTCATTAGAGAGGTTAAGTTTGGAGGCAGACTGGGCTGTGGCGACTCCACCCTGGTTGAGCTTGTGATCTCAAGGAGCATGGTCTTGGCAAGAAGCAAAGCCAGGACCCTGAGCTTTGGAAGAGCAAACTTCAAGATGTCTAAGGAGTTGGTGAATGAGATGCCCTGGAAAACTTTCCTTAGGGGCAAACCAGCTGACCAGAGCTGTCAGCTCTTTAAGGACACTTTTCTTAGAGTGCAAAGCTCTCCATCCCAATGTGTAAGAAATCAAGCATGACAGGGCAGACGTGGACGTGGATGAGCAAGGATCTGGTCCTCAAACTGAGAAGTAAGAAAGAGATGCACAGCCAGTGGAAACAGAAGACAGGTGACCTGCTACAGGGATATCATTCAGATGGTATAGAGATGGAATCAAGAAAGTCAAAGCACTGATGGAAGAGGACTTGGTGAGGAATGTGAAAAATAACAAAAAGCTGTTCTGTAAGTATAAAGGTCAGAAAAGAAATGCCAAGGATGGTGTACCCCCTAATAAATGACAAAGGAGAACTGGTAACAACATATATGGAGAAGACTGAGATACTCAATTAGTTTTTTGCCTCAGTCTTCACTGACAGTCAGGTTTCCCACATCTCTCAAGTCCCTGAACATCTAGCGGGAGTTGGGAGAGCCAAGTCCTTCCTGCTGTATGCAAAGCGCAGGTTTGGGACTCCTGGATGAAACTGAATAGCCGCGAGTCTGTGGGGCCTGATGACATACATCCCAGGATCCTGAGGGAACTGACTGATGTTGTTGCAAAGCCACTCTCCATTGTATTGAAAAAGTCAGGCAAAGTCCTGGTAACTGGAAAATGGGAAACACCTCTCCTATTTCTAATAAGAGGAGAAAGGAAGATCTGGCGAACTACAGACCAGTGAGCCTCTCCTCTGTGCCTGGGAAAATTGTGGAGCAGATCCTCCTGGAAGCAATGTTAAGCCATGGCTTCACTAAGGGCAAATCATATCTGACCAATCTGGGGGCCTTCTGTGATGGAGTTACGGCAATGGTTGACCAGTGAAAGTGAATGGATATCACCTACCTGGGCTTCTCTAAGGTGTTTGACATGGGCCCACGTGGCATCCTTAACCCCAAACTGGAGAGATGTGGATTTGCTGGATGGACTATTCGGTGGATAAGGAATTGGCTGGATGGATGCAGCCAGAGAGTTGCGGTCAATGGCTCTGTGTCCAGGTGGAGGCTGGTGACAGGTGGTGTCTCTTATGGGCTCAATTTTGGGACCAGTTCTCTTCAATATTTTCGTCAATGATGTAGGCAGTGGGATAGAGTGCACCCTCCGCAAGTTTGCAGATGACACCAGGCTGTGTGGTGGGATTGACACACCTGAAGGACAGGACGCCATCCAGAGGGACCTGGACAAGCTTGAGAAGTGGCCCCGTGGGAACCCGACAAGGTTCAAGAAGTCCAAGTGCAAGGTGCTGCACCTGGGTCTGGGCAATCCCAGACATGAGTACAGAGATGGAGATGAATTAATTAAGAGCAGTCCTACAGAGAAGAACTTGGATGTTCTCATGGCTGAAAAGCTGAATGTGCGTCCACCACTTCAGTGCACAACCTGTTCCAGTGTTTTACCACCCTCCTTGTTAAAAAGTTCTTCCTTATGACTAATCTAAATCAACCCTTTTTCATTAAAACCTTTACCCCTTGTCCTATAGCAACATGCTCTTCTAAAAGTTTGTCCCCATAAATAATTTAAAATGTTGTACTTGGCTGGTAAACCCTAAGTGATGGAAATTTTTTTTGCTGATTGGAAGCTTCTGGTAAATAAGTTGCATATTTTTCCATTGTTAAAAGATAGGATTGGAGTAAAGCAAGTGAACTGGATATAGTGTTTTAGTTAAGAATTCCTTTTCTTATTCTTCTATATCACGCAGTGTGCCTCCAGTTCAGTTTTTATGGCATAAATCTGGTATTAATCTAGAAATATTCAAGTCTTAGGAAGCAATATTCCATATATTGTTTAGTCTTTATAATGTTAAAACAATGTTAATTGAAAAACAGTGAGAAGGGGTTTTTTTGGTAGCTAGGTAGTGATTGGGTTTTGAGCCAGTATTGTTACATTTTGTGATTGATATAATTTGGTCATAATTTTATATCATTCCCATGTTTTTTTGTTTATGGTTACACCGAAATCATGTAGGCCTATTTGTTTTAATTAAAATACTGATGAATTGGATCTGTTCTACCTGTGCAGAATTTTGGTTAATCAATTTATCATTGTTGACATCAGTTATATGAAATAATAGTAGTAAACTTTCTTCATGTAAAAATATTAAAACTCCTATACATGTGTAATCACAGAGATTAGTTGAGATAATTATCAGCTGCTTAAGAATCTCATGAATTTGCATATTGGCACAGTAAAAGATTTGCAGAGAATGGTCATTAAGCAAAACTCATTTTTGACTCAGTGCAAATAAATTCATTTTACTTCATAATTAATTTCTATTGTCTTTTCCTAACGTGATGTCTAGATAATTAGTGCTGAAGTTACCTTAATTTTGTACCTACAACATACAGAATGAATGCTGACCTGTGCCTTGACTTTGTCATGTCCATGTTGGAGGTATTTAGACACAGCATGTTTTCCTGCCTGTAGAGAAATCTGAGAAAGAAGACAGTAGTTTGGAAAATGACTCTTACTCCTACTTTACTGTCTTCTTTTGCATGGAATAGGGCTTAGCCACTTTACAGCTGTTAGCCTAAGTCCTTCTACATCTTGAGAAAGAGTCAATGTACTTCTTGTGCCTGACTGCTCTTAAAAAGAGAGATTTACTGATGTGGAGCCTACTTATAAGAAATGCTTTTTATAGTGGAAGAAAAGTGCCCTTATTACTTCTTTGAAAAGGTTTGCAGATCAGGCCACAATTTCATTCTTTGCCTTGTTTGCCTTGAGTGATGTGACTTATGTTTGAGGAAAGTATATGCAATAAATTTCTGCTGAAGTAATGTGAGGAGTGGAGAAGGGCTTTTAAGTAAAAACAAAGCCACTGTTACTTTAAATTTAGGCAGCTTTACAGATTATCACAAATTTCCTGTGGTCAATTGTGCGTTAGACTGAATGCTGGGCAGGATAGTAGCTCATACATGAACATACAACGGTGTGTAATGAATCAATACTAAAGTTCTCTCCTTTGAGGGCTGGTGAATGAAGTGCAGGTTTCCTGAGCTGCTCTCTGAAGTGCTTAGGAAGTGTGTGAAGGATCACGCTGTAGTAGGAGGATGCCCTTTCCCAGGTGAGGATTGAGTTCTAAGGTTGTTCTTCAGGGTGTAAGTGGTACATTAAGGTGGGTTTAACATTAAGGTGTATAAACACTCTGAACACTTCCAGTTTTCTTTCTCATTTTAAAAATTTTTTTCAATTTTAAAGATTTTTTCGTCTTCTTAAGAATTGAAGAAACGGCATAATGATAGCTTGCCACTCGGGGACAGAATCTATTGGGTTGCTCTTGAATAGAATACTAATCTTATTTAGTGGTAGACAGAAAGCATAGTTTAATAACTTTGCTTTCTTAGCTGCTGTATTATTTTTGAATGGCGTTTACTTATTGATAATGGTTTTGCACTGCGAAAGCACCTATTACTGTTTTGTGTGATTCCACACACTTGCATTATCTAATAGTTAAGTAATAAGTGAATTAATCACAGTTTTCTATAACTCTTCAAATGAATTGATAAATGATTTAGTATTGAATCCCCCTAATAAGCACAGGCTTTGAAGTTTACTTTTTCATCTAAAACCTTCATGCCTTAAGTTGGCTTCTAGAGTAGTTCTGATTTATTTGAAGTTGTTTCATGGATACTGTACCAGTAAAAGCAAATAATAAAACAATAGCAAAGGGAAGGAAAAAAGAAAATACAGCTTTGACATGAAAAAGTTACAAGCAAAAAAGTGTGAAAATACCTTGAACCTATCTTTTTCTCAGCAAATGGCCTTGAATTCATTTTGCTTTTATTATAGGAGTGGCCTAGAGGCAAAGTAAATTTGAGTGTTACAACAAAGAGGGTGCTATATGGAGGAATTTTTTTAATAATGAAATACAACATATGCATAAACCGTGCAACCTTGTAACAGGAAACTTTGTAAGAAGGGTAGACGTGTGCTTAACTTTTCTACAATTCTACAAGAATAAATTTTATTAGGTGTTAGTCAGAAAAAAAAATTATCAGCTGAATTTTATGCTGTAAGGTTAAATGATTCTTATGACTATGTTTAAATACCGGAGCAATATAAATTCAGACTTTGATTCATTGGCTAGTTCTATTAAGGAGCAGAATATTTAACTGTTGCCTTCCTGTTAAATTTCTTCTGCGTAAGGACAGATTTTTTGAAAGGTTTGGGCTTTGAAATTTTTTCATGGAATAGATCTGCTGATGACTACTTCTAAATGGTTTCTCACATAATTCTGGAAAACTGTTAGTGTTTTGGTTTTTTTTTTTTTTTTTCTATTAATAAGGGAGTTAGAACCTCTTCTCTAAATTGAGCATGTGAATGGAAAAACAATCAAGGTAAATGTTCTCTGAATTTCTTACCATCCATTTCCTTTTACCTTCTTCAGCTCTTCTTAACAGTAATGATTGTAGCCTAATGATCACAGCCTAACTGAAATAAAAATTCTCATTGCCTTCAGTATGCCAGAACTTTGTGTCAAGTATCAATTGCTAGATTAATCTCTTAATCTGCAATTTATCTTAAAAAAACACTGTAAGTTAAGTGAAGTAAAACCAATTGCAGAAATACATGACTTCGGGAGCAGTTGTATGTGTAGGTGAAGGACTTGTTTTTCAAAACTTTGGTAAATTCTATATGATTCGTTTTCTAATTTCCCTTGTTGAAGGATGGTACCCAAAAGCGTACAGTCATTGTGCACTGGTAGTATAAAATGTTTTGTATCTTACATGTGGAGTTACAGCTTCTGCAGTGCTCCTGCCAAGAGTCAGTGAGTGCCAAGGCAGAACAATAATTACCTCATATGTTTTTAATAGCACATAGATATTAATAATGACCCAATCTGTCTTTTGTCTTTTTGGTGACATATTGTTGACTCATATTTAATTCATTGTACTACTCTAATCTCCAGATTCTTCTTCTTAGTGCTGTTGCCTGTCATTCTCTGGTTTCCTGTGAGTCAATCGCCTGAGATCACATCAGATGTTTTATTTCAGTTTAGAGATGCTGTCTCTAAAGTTTAGAAATGCAGTATATGTTATTACCCTCTCTAATAAATAATTTGGCATGATGAATTTTCTGTTACTTCAAACCAATGTACAGCTTTATTATTTACATATGTACTTTCTTCTTTAAATGTTCCAGCATTTCATGTGAATGCATTTGTCTATAAGATTTGTTTGCTGACCCGTATTTCCTCCAAAAGAATGCAGTTTTAGTTTCTAACTATTTAGTCTATTTTGTCTTCTCAAAGGGTCTTTCAGAAGTGTTTGTATGTAGCTTTTGTTTATTTTTCTAGTGGTCATCAGTGATTACTCAATTACAAAAAGTCTCTAACCTATAGGAATTTATTTGGAGGGTCACCAAACCCTTGTTAGCTGCTTTTCCTAGAGGATTGAAATGTATCTTGTACAAACTATAATGCTTTATACTAATATTATTTTGGGTTATTATGTTTGGTGCAAATCATTCCTATCAAAAATCACTCTACTACATTGTGGTATCTTAGTTCCTAAGTACGACACAGCTGCTCACTCACTTTTTCCCACATGACCCTGGTGGAATGGGGAGGAGAATCAGAAAAAGGTAAAACCTATGGGTTGAGACAAGAACAGTTCAAAATTTGAAATAAAGTATGATAATAATGATAATGGCAATGAAAAGAAGAGAGAAATAAAACCCAAGATAAATAATGCACACTACAGTTGCTCAGCACCCACTGACTGATGCCCAGCCTGGCCCCCATCAGCGATCAGCCCTTCACGGCCAACTCCTCATCATTTGAATGTTCACAGTGTGCTTCTAACAGTATTAAAATATAGGATAGCAAATTATTCCTATTTGTTAAACCTGTCTTTTCTGAGATTGCCGAGAAGGAAACTGATAGGATGGTGATTTTTTTTTTGACAGAGAAGTAATTCACTGACTCATTTTACCACAAAGTAAGAATTAATCTTTTCTGTATGTTGGTTACTGGCCTAGGATATATATAGACAAATGACTTGAATGTCAAAAGTGGCTGTGTTTCTGTAGTGTTTTTTAGCATATTAAGCTGTTTATTTCTAATTTTTTAGGGTATATTTGAAACTTCTTGAAGATGTATCGGACTTTCATCTAATACTCTGTACAGTAAACCCTCACTTTTGTGTTGTAAGCTTCTGACCATCTGACTGCTATAAATATTGTCAATGAGTTCTTTAGGTGTGACTGCAGTTATTCTGGAGATCGTTCTTCACCAAATATCTTGAACAATATTTTAGCTCAAAAAATTAGTAAATAATCACACAGAAGGGGTAAAGTTGGAAGGTACCCCTGGAGGTCATCTAGTCCACCCACCCTGCTCAGAGTCCCTAGAGTGTACTACTTGGGGTTGTGTCCAGATGGCTTTTGAATATCTCCAGAGAAGGATACTCCACAATCCCTCTGGGCAGACTGCTCCAGTGCTCAGCCACAGCCTCACAGTAAAGAAGTTTCTCCTCATGTTCAGGTGGAACTTCCTGTGTACATCAGTTTCTGCCCATTGCCTCTCATCCTATTGCTTGGAACCACTGGGAAGAGTCTGGGTCCATCCTCTTGACACTCTCCCTTCAGATATTTACATACATTGATGAAGGCTGCTCTCAGTCATCTTCCTGAGGCTAAACAGGCTCAGCTCCCTCAGCCTGTCCTCATGAGAGAGTTGACCCCATCCCTTAATCATCCTTGTTGCTCTCTCCTGGACCTGCTGCAGGAACTCCAAGTCTCTCTTGTAGTGGGGATCCCAGAAATGGACACAGCGCTCCAGATGAGGCCTCACTAGGGCTGAGTAGGGGGGCAGGATCACCTCCCTCAACCTGCTGGCAATGCTCTTCCTAATGCCCCCAGGATACCACTGACCTTTTTGGCCACGAAGGCACACAGCTGGCTCATGGACATCTTGCTGTTCACCCCAGGTCCTTCTCCGTAGAGCTGCTTGGACCAGCTGTCTTGGACCCCTTGTCCCTCTAGGGCACATTCCCATGGGGTTCTTCAAGAAGGTCACTGAGGAGGCCAACATTAGCTCTCCTGAAGTCCAGGGTTGTGATGCTACTTATTGACCTGCTTCTTCTTCTTCACAGGATACTAAGCTCTGTGATCTCATGGTCACTGTAGCCAAAGCTGCCCCCAGCCTTCACATCTCCAACCATACCTTCCATGTTAGGTAGTATAAGGTCCAGCCGCACACGTTTCCTAGTTGGCTCCTTCACCACCTGTGTCAGAAAGTTATCATCAGTGCTTTTCAAGAACCTCCTGGGTTGTTTCTGCCTCACTGTGTGGTTCCTCTGGCAGATGTCAAGGTGGTTGAAGTTCTCCATGAGAACCAGGGCCTATGACTGTGATGCTACTTCCAGCTGTCTGTATAAGACCTCATTTGCTTCCTCCTCCTCATCAGGCAGCCTGTAGCAATCACCCACAACACTGTCACTGGTCTGCCCTTTAATCCTAACCCATAAGTTGTTGACTCACTGAGACAGAGCTTCATACATCAAAGTGCTTGTGAAATGCTTAGCAATCATGAGGCTTCTTAGTCTAAGGAGGCTACAAAAGGAGAAGTAGGAGAAAAGATGGGGAATTTCACTGGGTTTTAACAGTGGGATCATGTAGTTCTGTTTGGTTATAAGTTTTCAGGTCTGTTTTAAATAGAATTTTAAAGTTGATAGATTTATTTTATGGTGGTGACTTAAGGTCTTACTGCTAACTTTTGAAAGTACCTAAAATATTGAAAAATAGGGCGTGTATTCAACTTCAGCTGAACTCAGTGAAAGGTCTGCTGTTGATTTATGATTCACTAAAAACATCCATGTGCCTGAACTAGTCAGTCAAATGTTACTCATTTGGAAGGGCAACTGGTGACAGTACTTGTTTGTGGGAGATTTGCTTGTTCAGTAAGATGTTCTATAATATTTATATAATTATGATAGGTGTATAACTTCAGATGAGAGTGGAGAGGTTCCCAGACTGGAATTTCTCCTACTTGCTTTAGAAAAAGTGTGTGCCAGTGTTGTAATGCCTGTATGAAAGCAAGGCTCTTAGAAGAAGATTTCTGCAGCTGCTAGGGCCTGAAAAGTAGTTATTGAACAAGTTATGGCACCAAACAGAATTTAAAGAAAAGAATTCTACCATCTCTTCATGAATCATCGTTATTCAGGCTACATCTATGTATACAGCCATTTTCAAGACCTCCTCTGTTAATGCTGTCTATAATTAATCTTCTGCATTGAAAAAGAGAGCAACTTTGAGTGACACTGCTTTCACAGCTGCCTGAACATTTTTCCTGAGACAATTTCATGCACTAGGTGGAAACATCCACTTTTAAACGTGGAAAAAATTATTTGCTTAATATAGAGGTTGTAATAAACAAATTTCAGTACTATAATCTGCTTAGGGGAAGAGACTTTACATGTCATGTCTACACAGTGCCAAATACCATGTTTCTTTCAGTAGGAATTTTAGTTGGGTTGCAGCTATGATACTTTGGGATCTTTATACTGCCTGCTGGTCTATCCTACTCCTTTGAAGCATACTAGTGTTTTTCCTAAGGGTCCTTCCACCACCTCAGGTTAGTATGAGATTTAAAGGCATCATTCCCAAGTCGCATGATTTAACTATGTCATCTTCTGTGGTAAATCTTGAATCAAGAACAAAGGAGTGTAGCACAGGTCTCTAAGGGATTAATTGTATGAGTGAGGGCTGATTTGCCTTTGGAGATACTTCAATAGTTTGAGATTCCCTTTCCATCTAAAATCCTCCTTACATTTTATGGCAGGCACAAAGCTACAAGAGGTTACATAGAGAAAATACAGTATGATGGATGAGAGAAGCAAGGCTATTTTCTTTTCTCATGGCAGCTCTGACTCCATGCTTTACTATAACTTGACCAGGGAGGCTCCTTACAGAGACTGCTGTTACAGAGAGAGCATCTTTTGTGTTGGCACTTAGGAATATGTTTTACTGCGATACTTTAATATCCAGAACGGATTAGGAAATAATTAAAGCTAACATCGGTAGAATAAGGACATAGCGTTTTCTTAAAACACTTTCCTTAGTTTCTCTTTAAGTTCTTCCTATCCACTACTCTATTTTTATTTCCTTCCCATTGGAGTGATTTTTCAATTCCAGCAGAAAAGCACCCAGTCAGTGACAACTAGAACATGTGTACACTTTGTGCATCATTCGGGATGGATGTTTGCATTAGCACTGAGTGATGCAGGGCAATTTTCCTTTTCCTCTTTGTTTGTGTTCAGGGTATTGGCAGTCAGATCCTCTGGCCTAGGATGAATGGCCACAGCTGAAGTCCTGAACTTTGATCCCTTCTGTAGTTATGCAAGGAGCAGCCACCAGACCACCAAGCTAGCAAATTCAGAGTTCTTTCTGAATGTACACTGACACATGCTTACTGCACTGGGTTAGAGAGGTAACGTAAGACTTGCCTTTTACTAGGCATACATTGTTTGAAGAATTGCCCTAGTTATTTTCAAATGGCTTTTCTGTTCATCAGAGCTGATTCCTGAAGTTCTTTTCTCACAGTTGCCCCAGATCTGCTTTGCTAAAGGAGGTGCACTCAGCAGCAAGTAGAATTTTCCAAAATGAGTTTGAACTGGAGAAGTTTGTGCCGGTTTGGCTAAAATCTAGCAATAATATCCTCTGAGAGAAAACCAGGTTACAACCACCCTTCCCCCCACCAGGTTCGGGAAAAAAGGAAATTAATTACATCACGCTGCCTCAAACCCGCCAAGGCAAGCGCTACGTGCTCACAATAGTAAAAGCCACCACTGGATGGCTGAAAACCTACCCTGTGCCTCATGCTACGGCCCGGAACACCATCCTAAGCCTTAAAAAGCAAGTCCTTTAGAAGCATGGTTTTGAGGTTCCTTCCCCTGCACTATCATTATCTTTTACTGGCCGATCAGTTTTGGTTGTGTGCTTTTTCTTCGTAACAGGAGCAACTGTCAATGGCTTAGGCTTTTCTTTTGGTTTGGCTGCAGCCTGAGTGACTGGGGTATTTGTTGATTTATGTTCCTGCCTCTCTGTTTTTATTTGCTGCCCTACAGTACTTAGCAGTGTGCGATAGGCATATGCCAAGGCCTAGCATATTGCAATGAGCTTTTTCTTTTTAGAATTGCCATTGAATTTCTCTTTTAGATATTTCCCCACCACAGCTGGATTCTGAATTTGTTCAGGGGGGAAATTTCAATCTATTGGGTCAGAGAATT
>VZRS01005944.1:298821-450713 GCA_013398055.1 Ifrita kowaldi
AAAGGATAATAATGCTAAATAATGAAATCTCTCGCTGTAGAGAGAAACCTGGGAAGATTTCAGAGTCCTTCTGTAGATGTGGTCTCTCTCCTCCTCGGAGCTGGGTGAGGGCCCACCCCCTCAGGCCTCGGGGAAAATTCTCCCGATGTGTTCTGATGTTGTTGAAACAGTCTAGAAGAGAAGAAGGGAAAAAAAAAACCAAAGTCCCAGGAAACAAAGTTCAGCTTTCCGTCTCACGCCGGAGAGAGAGGAAAGGGGAAAAAAAAAAAATGGCTGAAGAAAGCACGCAGGATGCTCCCCCTGTGCTACCGCAGCCAGAGCACGCAGAGGAGAGTGTGTCCTTGAGACACTGCTTTGAAAAGTTTGCTTGGTCCCTTTTTTTTCTTCCCTCTCAAACTCAGTTTAAAGACACAGAAAAGGCACAAAATCACTTGTTTGGCATAAAGCTGTGATAGGGGATATACATGATGGAGTCACCCCAAGACAGTCTCTGTGTTCCCTATGCTGCGAGAATTTTCAGGGACAAATTTCAATGATGAAGGAAAAGGAAAACATACTTGCTTGTTTCGAGTCAGGACAGGAACTTGTCTTCCTGTGTGTAGGAATATAGTTTATGTGCATCACTTCACTGGTCACTTTTTTATCATATTAGGAAAACATTTCCCATGTATCATTGAAGGGCTCTTAGGCTCCTGAGTGTGTTATAAACACCAGTTTACCTTTTAATTTTATTTCATTGATGCTTCCTTCCACATGAGGCTTTTTTAGTGAGACATTTGATTACTATTGAAGGCAGTTAAAGTTTTCTCTGCTGACATCTTCCTGAACTTAGGGAGTTTTTTCTGATTTCCAATTTATCCCACTGTAGTTTTCATTGCCTGATTTCACATGGTGCTCAGGCCTTGTGATTACATAACGTACGTTTTTTGAAAATGGTTTGGTGCCAGAGGGGAAGCTCAGAGTACAGGAAATCATTAACATGCAAAAAAACTTGAGCTCCAAAATAGCTTTAATTAGAAGCTTATTTCAAAGAACTACCACCTGCCTCTCATTTTGTCTTTGCATTAGCTCTAAAAATACATTGTGGCTTAAAAGTGTGATGTAAATATATTCATATCCTGCTAGAATAGCAAAACTACAAAACAACAGTAGCTAGACTTGTGCTTAAAAGTAGCACTTTCTGGATAAGCAGCATTCCTCTTGAGATACAAACTGATGAAACTGTGTAGAGTACACTAAGTGATTCCATCTGATATGCAGAAAACACTGTGGTTTATATTTTCGCTTTATAAATGTGTCACTGGCAAGGCCAACTGGCTGCAATGAGCTTTTTTGAAATGGACGTTTCTGGTTGAGTATTTGGAAGACTGCATTTCTCAAAGTGAAACATAAAACTCCATTCACTAGCTACACATTAATAACAAATGGCTGAAGAAAATAAGTTGACCTATAAAAAGCTGAGAAATAAAAGTTCATACACAATTTAATTTTCTTAATTTTCTTTAGTTATGCTTTACCTGTTTGGATAACTGGTGTTTGATCCATGAGTACAAGCTAGTTAAAATCCAAATTTGAAAATTAGTGAGTAGGAACAAACAAATATGATGAACAAAGTGGTGGGTATGTTAAGAAGTGCTGCTATGCTTTTAAAGGCCAGAAGAGTGATTGCTGATTCAGTCTTGTGCCTCTGTTTCTCTAGACAGTACAGTTCAGTACTGCAGTGTTCTTGGAGATCATTGGAATGCTCTAAAGAACTTGTCATATCATGTCATGTCATATTCAATTGTATCACTACTGTTAAAACAGGAGAGATTTTAACAATGATATTTGCATGTGATTGGGGGTTGTGCATGCTAAAGATTAATGCTTCCATGTTTGGCATGACATGTAGCTTCATATATATTGCAGCAGTGTTTCTATTCATCACTTTCATGATGTTATGGAATTGGTAAGAATAAGATTGATATTTATAATATAGAGAAGAACAGAAGCTATTACTGTTTGTTACTTAAGCAGTAACAGCTCAACACTTGTAATGACTTCTACTTTTTTCTGTTATTTGAATTGTAATATGTCTACTAGATTATCACTTTGTATCAATTGTATCTGCTATAGTTTTCATCAGAAGGGATGAAACTGTAGAAATTAACAACTTAATTGTATATTTTAGACAAGCTTAAACCCTAAAGATCGTGGTCAGCAGTTTCCTCACTACCATCAGTATAAACAGGGGTACCTGAAGTTTAAATCTATTACAAAATATATAAAATTTCTGTGGTAGTAAGGGCATTCACTTTGCAATTAAATGTCTTTTACTTTTGATCTTATATCAAGCAATGCTTTGAACTTTTCAAAATGGAATAGCAACATGGTAAAAAATTGCATACACGTAACACTGCTGTTATTTTTTTTGTGACTTAAATTATTTTATGCACAGTTTTCATTTTTCATTCTTTATTTTTTTTCCTGATTTTATATCTTTCTGTGGAAGAAAAGATGAAAAACAGGAAGTCTTAAAAAAACCCAATGTACAAGTGTGTTCTACTACTGTGCCTTTTAAAATAAAAATTTCAAGCTGCTATCTGTAATCAGTTTGTCTTCAGGGTTCAGGTGCCAGGGAGTTCCACCAAACTTAGACTTTGAAAGTTAAAGTTCAGGAAACAGGGCTGTCAGACAGCTGCAGATTTCTTCTGTAGCACACTGCTGATGGTAGGAGAATGCATAGGAGACTTTGGAAGGGGATTTGGAGATTCTCTATACCAAGACTTACAGGGTTGCATTCTTGATAAAGGTGTAAAGTAGAAGTGGAACTGAACAGTTAGCTATGTAAAGTGGTGAGAGGGTTTGCAGTAAGCCTGATGCTGAATGTGAACAGATGTGATTTTGAGGTAACAGAGGTAGAACAACTGTGGTCACACAGACACCTGGATTATGAAGCACTGTTTTCTTGCACATCAAATAAAAGTGCCACTAGTTATTTGCAGTAGCCAACAACTATACTTTAAAATAACAATACCTAAGAGAATGTGGTGGCAACCAGTGGGCTAGCACCTTTTACTAGATATCAGTGTTTGTACTAGTTCCTAAGGGAACTTTTACTGGTTAATCATTATTTTGGACAGATGGCTCACTCATACTCTTTCTAGACTGCATCAGCAATGTGGTAATAATGTCAGCAACTGTTGGAAAGTGGAAGCTGGGTATCATTAACATTGATAGCATACCAGTACAAAACTTCTCAATTTTCCCTGCTGGTTCCTACTCTTTTCTGATCAGGAACATGTGATAGGACTAAATCCTGTGAAATTTCACAGCTTAGAGGAACAGAAATCTACCGTAGATGCCTTGGAGTAGTTCAAAGATAAAAGACAGAGTGACTTCTTTGAATGTCTGATTTGAATGATTCTTCCTTTGACATGACCTAGTCCAATCCCACGCCCTGAGCAGGTTCAGCTAGAAGTTGCTCAGGATTGTATTCTGTTGTATTTTCTGTATGTCTATGGGAAAAGAGTTTACAACCTTTCTGGAAAATGGGGCTGTTGTGTTTGATGACCTTCACAAAAAAAAAAAAAAAAAAAAAAAAAAAAAAAAANAAAAAAAAAATTATGTTCAGATAGAATTTCATGTTATACAGTTTGTTACTGTTTACTTTAGTCCTGTAAGTGGATGCCACAGAGAAGAGTCTGTCTTCCTCTTGTCTTTTCACTAGAGACTGAAAGATTCAGCTTTGCCTCAACTAAATGAACAACATGAATTGCCCTTTCAAATGTCCTTCTTGTCACATGGTTGTTATTTTCAACAGGATTTGTGACACATGTTATGAATTATATGCAGAATCTGGAAAAAAGGGTGGTAGATCTTAATTCTTAGAAAATAGGAAAATCTGAAAAAGAGATGAAGGAGGAGGGAAGGACCCTGCTGCTTTATCTTCCTGTTTTTGCCCTAAGCTAAGTTCTTGTTGTGTATTTCAATCACAAGGACAAGTAATATGACAAACTTTCTGGCCTTTTACACTGCTATATATTTTTAAGTAGTTAAAGTTTCTATGAAGAATCACAGTGGACAGGAACAATGTTTTGCACTGTACATTTGTTGCTTTTTCAGATATTGAATATTTCTTTGAATTTTGTTACCTTTCTGGAACTGTAAGAATGAAGTTTTAGTCTATTTTTGTTTTGCTTCACCTTCCTATGCTAGAAAACTTATTAAAGGATTGAGGGTGGAACTTGGCGAACAGACAATTTATTTGGGTCATTCATGCATACAGAATCATTCCTGAGACAAAACAGAGTATTTTAATCGAGGTGAATAGACATTTTGAATTACAAATATTTAATGTAGTGTTTGCAGGATAAGGGCTTATCTATGAATTCAGGAGAGATGCATCTAACAGCTTCAGGAAGTGTTAGTCTTAATGGTATAGCTCTCTTTGAATGCATGAAAAATATTGTTTGTACGAATTGTTACCCTTGCATATGAAGTGCAAACTGCATAATCATCTTCTGATCTCAGAAATCTTCCCAATGAGACTTTGAATTTAGATTGGTGTACTTGAGGCATGACGAGCCATTTCTTAAGTCATGTCTTGTGGCTGCTGAATAATGCATGAGGTTTGGAGTAATTTACTCCAAGCTGAATTTTTTATTTGGTATTATTTTTAGACTTGCTGGTAATACAAAGTTGGATCTTGTTTGTTTTTTCTTTCCTTGAAGACAGAAAATGTGAATGTAAAACGTGGAAGACATTACCATGGTATTATTTTCACAACAATACATATTTGTAGGACTTTCTGTTACATTGCTTAAGTAGACTTGAAAGACTAGAATTGGTTGTTTTTAAACCATGGTTGTTATGACTGCTTGTAAGGTATGGAAGCATTTAAGAACCAGAATAATTTGGTGTTTTGGGAATATTGAAACATTTCTTTAAACTGAAATTGTAATAGTTATATCCTTAGGAATTTTGTTTTGAAACAAAATGTCTTGCCTTGTTTTTTTTTAATGTATTCTGAATGTTATTCCCCCCCACAATCTAGTTTGTTTATTTTAGAAAGTAAGCTTTTATGGAGGTTGGAATATTTAGTGTACTTCCTCATAGTAAACACTCCCATAAATGAAAATTTACTTTTGTTAGGATTACTTATGTGTACAATTTTAGTTTACTCACAGTTTTAGGGTTAAAACTACACAAATAACATTGCTTTATTTCCTTTGTATTTCTTTCTGTTGCTTCCCTTAGGTCGTGATTTGATCTGCATACAGTCCATGGATGGGATGCTCATGTTGTTTGAACAAGAAAGTTACGCTTTTGGCCGGTTTTTACCTGGTTTTCTTCTGCCCGGTCCCTTGGCTTACAGCTCGCGCACAGACTCTTTCATTACAGTGTCCTCTTGTCAACAGGTTGAGAGTTACAAGTATGTGTTTATGTTCAGTAATTATAGTTTACTTTGTGGTATCATTTACTAGGTAAACACTTTGAAAGTAATCTTGTTTAATTTTTAATGCCTTTACTGAAGTATGCAAAAGCAGGTAGTTGCAGGAAAGATGTGTGTTGCTGAGTGATTACTGTCTCGGTACAGTCGTAGAACAAAGTGTGCTGTGAGTCCTGAGGACTTTATGGTCCTGTTTTATTTTTATAAAGGTATTAAGTCTGCTAGCTTATCGAGGCTATGTTGCTCCCAAGTGTCAGGTTTTTCCCTGCTTCAGTTCAGTGTAGCCTGTGCTTTCAGCATTGGAACATGGATGAAACTGTTGTGAGCTATTTTAGTTTGTGACCATATTAAGTTTATGGGTTCAACATTTAGAAAAGTAGAACAATATGGAAAGTAAAGACTGTGCAAGACATTTGCACTTCCTCCAAGCACAGGGACTATGTATCATAAGGCCAACCAGACACAAACGTAATAGAGAATAAGAAAGAGAATGAGAGAAATTTTGAAAGACTGACAAGGGGGCATTTGTATTTACTGTGGAGGAGCCACCTGAATCCATGGGGCTCTCTGATGCAACCACCATGTTGAGAGTTTATCAAGTATCCATCTGTTTAGAATCAGATGGATGCTTGAGCATCCATTGGGACATTGTGGTGGATGTCTGCTGCGAAGCCTTTCTCAAACAAGGTGTTTCCCTATTGCAGACCCTTGTTCTCACAGAGGAATAATGTTAGGGTTATTGAATCTCTACGCCTAGCAGTAAATTGGGGTGGGGTGGTGTTTGGGGCAGAGCTACTATCTGTGATGACAAAAATCCACACCCACTAAAATGGATGAAAAAGTGGCAGAGCCATCAGGCTTACAGAGCAGTAGTTGTTCACAGTTCTAACTAGCAGCCAAAGATACGTGAGGATAATACTGGAGTCAGTATTTCTTTAACATCTTCATCCTGGACAGTAGGACAGAATGCATGTCCTGTAATTCAAGGACAATGTCAAATTTTTGTAAGTGGCTAATATAAAAAGGATAGATAGGGTTGCCATTCAGAGGAATCTCATGATGCTGAAGTTATGGGCCAGAAGTACCTTAACGATTTTTTTCAGAGGTAATAATGCATATTAAGAAAATAAGAATGCCCCTTTTTATAAATAATGCTCTGGGAATCTAATCCAGGGAATGTTAGTCGAACACGATCTTTTGTCACACTACCCTCTTCTGTCATCTGTAGTTCTCAAGCAATACTCTTTATTTTGCTGCTTAAGCTTGATCAGATTATAGATATCGTGTATTGTTTTGCTTAACACAGGACAAGATATAGGTGTTGCAAGTCAAAGCAATTTAATGGAAAATTTGTAATTTTTGTAAGAAATTAGAATAAAAATTCTAATATAATATCACAATAAAATTATAATAGAATCTATTAATGTTGCCACGGAATAAAGAAACATTTTTTCTTTTAAAATGAACATCTCATACGTTTTCATTATGTTCAGATTCTTGACCTTTACAACAAATATGACTAAAATTTTTCATCAGTCTGTTACTAATTCAAAAGTGTGCCATCCATGCTGTAGGAAGATATAATTTTAAAGGAATTTTTCATGTGGTTATTGGTCTTTAGTGTCAAATGTTAAGACGCTAATGGAACTAATCTTTAGTGTGTGTCTGAAATATGAGAACATTAGAACAGAGTTAAGTAATCCTTTTAAAGTGAAGGAAGCAGATATGCTAAGGAGAGAAGAGGTTATTTTTGTGGTATTGAATAACAACCACAACAGTTCTATTTATTGTTTTTAGCAGAACAAGTTGCCAAGCTTCAAATTATCCATCTTTGTATAGCTCTTACAGAGCAATGGCTACGTTTGAAAGCAATTTTAATTATGTTGATCCTGAATTCTTTCAAGATCTAAAAGCAAAATGCCTCTTATATGCTTGATATGATAACTGAATTGAAAGTTTGTGTTGGTCCTCTGTGGCTTGAGGTTTTTTTCCTGCAAGACCCTATGCTGGTAGCTGGTACTTAAATATCAGTATGTATTGCTGTTTGATGTGAGCTTGATTTGGAACCTCCATATTAAGTCTCTGATTAGTTAATAAAATGTCAAGGTGCTTTCCAAGACTATCAATAAAATACGGTGAAAAGAGAAAATTTTGTTAGGTCAGGATCCTTCTGGGTCCCTTCCAACGACTTATTTGGTGATTCTATGATCCTGTGAATCTGCAACTTCTCTTATAAATGTGTTAAACTGAAAAGGGAAAGTAAATTTATTCATACAGAGGACAGTTAAAGACGTCCTAATTGTACTAAAAGCAGCTCTCTTAGTATTATTAAGTAGGTCACAGCAGTCACCTTAAGCAATTAAATTTCTGATTCCAAGTACATAGTTTACTTCTGTTAGTAAAACTGTTTTAGAAACGAAAATCCTTCAGTAGCACCTCATGTTGAGGTGGAACTTCTTGTGTTTTACTATATGGCCATTATGCTGTGTTGTTTTGCTACACCACAATACATGCATGAAATGTGAGGACTATTGTTGTTATCATTTTAAATCTCTAACTTTGACAGTGAAGAAAAATATGTCCTGTTATTTTAGATTGAATTGAAACATTCAGAATTGTGTTGGTTTAAGCTTAGGAGCTGATGGCACTCCATGACTTCAAGAATTAAATGCTGTCTTTTGGATAAGTTTATGTTGGGTCTTATTCTATTGTTTATTTCACTAACATAGAAAACTTCAGTATTTCACAGATTATCTGTGTGCATACACAGGAAACGGGGTAGACCAGTGAGGTACGATACCAGCACAAATTCAGGAAACAGTTACAGAAGAATCAATGAGGACACAGTTTGACCACTGAGGATTGCATAGGTGTGAAGAGGACAGATAGATGTGCAGAGCTTTCATGCCAGTTGCTATCTTTTGTTCAAGTGTCTTCATTGCCAATTTTTCTTAGTATGGTTTGTTGGCAGTTAAAATAATAAACCTCCCACAAACCTTCCAACTTCTGCTAAATGTGCCACCTGCTGATTCCGGTTTACTGTGGTTTCTTAGATTGGAACCACTTAGTTTACTTAATGGAGGTGCTTGCAAGTCTCACTATTAGATAGAGCAGATTGTATTTCTGAATAGTTTAGGAAGTTTTTTAAAAGCTTAATAAAAGCAAAAAAAAGTAATTTTTTATTAGAATTCCAATTTCACAATTTGATAATTGGTTTCTTCTATCTTTGTGGTCTGTATTTCTATCTTCTAATATTTAGACTATTGAATTTATTTTAACTGCACATGAAAACTGAATAGAAGTGTTTGTTTTAATTTCTACTTTTACATTTAGCTGCTATCCTACTCTGATATTAGTCTTAACATCTTTGCTGATGATAGATATGTTGCAGTAGATTTTCTAATCATCCTTTTAGACTGTGATTTTACTGTTTATGTGTACTCATGATAATTATATTTTACTTCTTACTTAATGTAAAGGTATTAACTACAAAGATATCTTTTTTTTTTTTTAAATATTTTTAAACTGCCTGTAACAGATACCAAGTGCTGGCGTTTGCGACAGATGCTGATGAAAGACAAGACACAGAACAGCAAAAACTCGGTTCTGGAAAAAGACTTGCGGTAAAACATGTTTATGTTACGTACCGTGTATGAACACTGCACACATCCTGAAATGACCCATGCTAAGTAAGGAATGGAAACATTGTCTGCTGACAAAGGACCTGATCCAGTTGCTGCTAAAGGCAGTGGAAAGACTCCAGTAGATTTTTATTAAGGTTTCTTTGGGCCTCAGTTGTTTAAGGCTGGGCCTTAAAACTTGCTGTTGTTCTGATGAGAAAAGAAGAAGAGAGAACTGCACTGGAAATAACTATTTCCAAGGCAATCTTCGTAATACAGAACCTACACTGTAACACTGTAGTAAAACGGGTGTCCAGGTATACGTGAATTATTGCTCATGTTTTTAAATGAAGTCTGATTATGACTTTGTATTGTAGAAAGTTAATCTCATTCTCCTTGGGGAATCCTTTGTACTCAGAGAAAAATTCTCAGTGAAATGTTTCCATATATAGTCAGTGTCCTGAACTCTTTTTGTCAAAACCCTGTGGATTCAATAGTCTTCTGGAGGTCTCTGTCACCAATTTGTTTAATATTTGAGCTGCCTCCTCTTAAGAGGAAGAGGATTTAATTCTTTGTGGTCCTGCAGTAGAGTTGCTTGTCAGCTAAATATACTGCATATATAAAATGCTAGATTCAGCATATTTCAAGTACAGCAGTAAAATACTGGGAGAGCATCTTCCTTCAGCTGGCTAATTGTAGAATATTTCAAATACACGTAGGCTGAATTCTACATGTAGTAGTAGGAGAAGGTAATTTATAAATAAGAAATCCGGGGACTTCGTCAGATATACTGCAAATGAAACAGTTTTTCTAAAATCTAAAATGTGAAGCATACATGGAAACAGACTTAATAAGCTGGATTTTTCCTTTTAAGATGGCACTTCCAGTTTCATACATCAGATATGCCAGGATATTTGCTGACACATTTTATGCTCTTTAAGTGAAATGATTGATACTGTTCCTATAGGAAGTGCTGACAGTTGAACTTTGATGTATTTTTACTTCAGAATTTCTAAATTTCTGTTTAACCAGCTTGGCAGAAGTCAAAAGCATTTTTTGCATGTGTGTTTAGTTGAAATTTCTCAGAGGAGCTGAAGAAACAAACCAATGAAATGTATCAATAAGCAGTAGTATTGTTTAAAGACAGGTGAGGCAGGATTTGTAAGTAGTTGTTTATTATATCAATGTATGTAGCTGGAGAAGTAAACAAACTATGACATACATGAGCATTCTCCAGATTAAAGGGTGTACATGAGGGACTGCAAGCATAAATATTAGCTTACACACCTAAAATGTTTTTCTAGTTTTCCATTTACAATATTGGTAGAATAAGTTGTTACCTTTTGCTCCCTATCTTATCCTTAATAACCAACAACATGTATAGAGGCAGATGAAAATCATTTTAATACTCTGTTCTTGGATTCATTAGTTAAAGCATTTCTGTTTTGAATGGGATGTGTATTTTAAATTCTAAATGTATCTAATGGCACAGCCAACAATTCATGACTATTTAAAAAAGATGACGTTTTTTCTGCTTGAGTCACATTGAGGAAAGTTACAAACTGCCCTCAGAATAAGAGGATAATTCTTATCCAGAAAAAGACCTTGATTTTACTTTTCTATCTACGTTAATGGTATGTAATTTGATTAGTTCTGAGCCTTCTCAAAGTTTTGTCTTTAATGTGTCTTTAGCTGTCAATTGATTTCTGGAGCATGTTTTTTCTTTTGAAGGTGGATTGGGTTTTAAACATCGGAGAGCAAGCACTGGATATATGCGTTGTGTCATTTAATCAGGGAGTTTCTTCTGTTTTTGTGCTTGGTGAGAGAAACTTCTTTTGCCTTAAGGATAATGGGCAAATACGATTCATGAAAAAGCTTGATTACAGTCCGAGTTGCTTCATTCCTTACTGTTCAGGTTTGTAAAAGGAAGATTCACTTAACTTTGTCTTGGATGCTTTTAGAACTAACAGTTGTTTGTTTATTTCTTTTTCCACTAAATAAATGTATTTTTCTGAATAAGCAGATGGGGCATTGTGCAATCTGGTCTAGTGGAAGGTGTCCCTGCCCATGGCATTTAGGTTAGATATTAGGAAGAAATTCTTTACTTTGAGGGTGGTGAGATACTGGAACAGGATGCCCCAACCCTGATGGTGTTGAAAGCCAGGTTGGATAAGGCCTTGAGTGACCTGGTCTAATGGGAGGTGTCCCTGCCCTTGGTAATGGGGGTTGGGACTAGATGGTCTTTGAGGTCCGTTCTAACCCGAGCCATTCTATGATTCTGTAATTCTGTCATTTGTAGAAAGGATGTGAAATTGGAGCTCCCTTTTTGAACCAGGCAAGTTTATTTTCAAATGTTACTTTTTGTGAAGTGTCATAATTTTTAGAATCTAAATATTTTCTTATCACCAAATTGAGGTACTTGTCTAGTGCCCAGGCTATCAGAGCAACAAACACGGAAGAATGACAGTCTTTGGAAGAATAAGCTAGTGTTTGAGGACCTTCTATTTGAGAATCTTTTGATTTATGACCTTCTGATATTTACAGATTCCTAAAAAAAAAGTCAAAATTTATTGTTACTACATTGGTGGAAACAACTTGGTTAGATACTTGGTTATACATACAGATTCTTAATACCTATTCTCTTTTAATGTTTCAAAAAAATCTGATAAATTTTTGACACTATGTCTCCTTTTGAGCTTAAAATACCATTTTAGTCTTTATAAATTTGATCTTATCAATCTTCGCATATTATACTTTCTGATTTGAATTATACTGTAAATAAACTGTATAAATGCATACACATTTAATTGGTATTCACAAGTTAATGCATTAATGAATAGTGTAAGTAGCAGATATTTAATCAATGTGTATTTTGTCATGTCTATCCTGGCATGCCAGCATGGCCATTATGAGATTTTGTTTGTCATGTTTTAAATTACCAAACATGGCTGGCCAGAACCTTGGAAAGTTGTGGCATGTATTATGTAATATGCAATTGAAATTGGTATCCGTAATTAATCACATACGTCCTTGGTTAGTGTCAATGTAACTTTCATGACTTTTGACACTTTATTAAATTAATTTATAACAACTAATGGCTTAAAAATAAAAGAAAACATAACTATATAAGCCTCAAAGAAAAGTACTGGCTTTTGAAAAATCTTCCATCTTAATTTTTTTTTTTAATCTTTGAACAGTGCAAGAAGGAACAATAAACACTTTAATTGCAAACCACAGTAAAATGTTGAATGTTTATCAGGATGTTACATTGAAATGGGCCGCTCAACTTCCCTGCATTCCTGTCTCAGTAAAAGTAGCGAATTTTCAGTAAGTAACTTGTTAAAGTTTACTTTTTGCTTAGATTAATCTCTGGTTGTGTAATTTGCTTCTAGATCTTAACAAATAATTCTGAGGTATGTAACAAATAAGGTAACTTTTAAAAGGAAAATTCTAGGTGTTGTTCTTTTGATTTGTAAAATGTTGATTCATTAATGAGTGTACTAGAACTATACTAGAATTGCTCTATTGTGCTTTAGGTTTTCTGTTTTTCTTGAGCGAAGTTTGAACCTGGAGTCTTATAGGTCCAGTCCAGTAGCTTCTTTTGAAAAAGAATGAAAAGTGTGTTTGTGCAATCTGGCAAGGTCCTTCCCTGAGACAGTTAAATAGGGAATCTCACTGGAAATCTGTTCTTCATTAAGCATTTAAGAGCATGTGCATTCCAGAGATGATTCGTTGGAATGGATTATTAAAATCCAGTGTTAAATTGTGGAAATTAAGGAGCTGTTTAAATTGCCCAGGGCTGCACTGCGACAGACCAAAACTTTTTGTAAAAGAACCATAAGACAGATCAGGGAAAAACTGGTTGGATGGGGGATTGGGCAAAGAGAAGGTATATTTATAACTTGCGCTGCGACTGTCACTGAAATAAGCAAACCACAGAAAGGTTCAGCCAGTGTTTTTATACAATCCAATTTTTGCCTGTACTGTGTGCCCCCAGAGCTGGGCTGGGTGCTGATTGCCCAGTGCCTATGACCATGGGGCATGCAGTAGGAGTGTCCTTGTCGTGTAAATCTTCTGATCCCCAGCAGGCTGGTGGCTGCTGGGCCAACATACACTGGATTGCTCAACACTTGATCATAAACCGAGCATTTTACCTCCAAACAAATGGAAATGCAGCATCTGACTAACTAGCTTTACTGACTTGTGCAGAGTAATCTGAGGGATGTTTGTGTTTTGTTACTAATAGATACCTATTTTTTAAAAAATTATTCATAATTTATTTTTTTTAGACTCTGGAGAGGGTTGGGCTGGCTTTCATCCAATGGGTCTTAACAAGTGAAATATAATGAACAGTCTCAGTGGGCCACTTAGTATAACCCAGAAATTATGCAGGATATGACAGTACAGCTTTTGAAGTACAGAAAAAATATTTGTGTTACAAAAATTTTTAAAAATCCATTGATTTTTACAACAGCAGATTGTACTAACATTTGTATATGCAATTACTTGTTTGGAAACTCATTATATTGAATCGTCTGTTTAAATAATGTGTCTAAAACATTTATGCAGATTCTGCCTGTTCCCTGTGAACTTCAACACTCAGCAGTTTGATATTAGGGAGAAATTTGAGATTTGCTAGTTCTCAAATTGCTCAATTTGAACTAGCTCAATTTGCTAGTTAAATTCTGAATTCCCACAGACCTACTAATGCCAGGGTTTGACTTAGGGTTGTGTTCTTTAGCAGGTAGAGAGACAGCAATCTAGTTATGCAAACCTCTTCATAGAGGTACTGATGAATGAAGGAACATCTGTATGCCTACACCCAATGGCCTGAAAGGCAGGGAGAGGTCCAGGGCTGTGTGTTTCTGAGCTATGCTTTTATCTGTCTATTGAAAAATATACAGTATGCTTGTACTTCCTTCTGGCATTAAAAAAAGAAAACATGAGCTAAACAGCTAAACTGTAGTAAAGCTTGTAGAGATAGTGATTTGGCTTAAACGGCGTATGTGTTTGTTTTGGTGGGGTTTTTTTTAAAATAATTTGTAAGGCAATTCTTTGTGAGTCAATGTAATAATGATTTTCTTGTACTCAAGAGAAACCTCGGTCTTAGTTGGGGCCTCTGAGCACAGCACTACTGTAACATAGATAATATTAAGGACTTTAATAAGCATAAAGTTGTTAATCCCACACTGCTGAAAGATTGAAGGGCCTTAAATATGATGTATGCCAATTAATTACTTTCTTCACTTTTAAAGCAATAATACTTACAAAGCAAATGGAGCATTCTGAAAGCAGCTGTCTCTACAGTTCATACATATTCATTTGTATTTTCTCCTTGGCATAATGTCTGTTACTTCTAAGGTGTAACTCTGCCTTGCTGGATAAGAAAAGCGCTATTAGAAGCTATTTTATGTAAATCCCTTGGGGCAGGAGTAGTGATTGCCTCACAAAAGCAGCTTGTGATTCTAGTATATGCCCCTTCTTATTATTTAGGAATTGATTATTCCTCTTAAAATAATGTGTAACACATTATTTCTCTATTGCAATACCAGTATGTAAATAAAGATAATAATTTTCTACAACATTTGGGATTAAATTCCAGTACAAACTGCTTGATTTCCATCACATTTTCAGAAACATGCAAGGAAAAATAGAATCAAAGAGAAGTGGTTACTTAGAACATTTTTAGGTACTGCACTCTGAAAGTTATGTATTTTTAAGCTGTTAAATGACACCTTCTGCCTTCTGTTAAAACCTGAATGCTCTCTGTCAGGAAATTGAAAATTTGCTATAGAAGTTTGTGATTAGAAACTTGAACTGTAGGCAAAATTTTGAGAGTTTATCTTATTCTGGGTTTTACCTGAATGTCTTTATAACTAGTCAGAACTGGAAGTTCAGTTCTAGTCATTGTTACAGAAGTTTGTCACTTACTTTGTTGGAAGTTTATATTCTAGTTCTGTTAATGTATATTCGTTACAGTTTCTGACATATTTTTAATGTGAAGGGCCCTTCTACATACTTAACACTGCCTGGATTGCTTCAGAAGTGTAACCGCTTACACTGACAATTTCAATTAATTTAAACTGCTTGGGTGTCTGTCTCAGCACAAATTTATCTTCCCATGGATAAACCTGCTTAAACAGTTATATTTTTGCTTGCCGTGTGTTGTTATCCTTCAAGTTATGGCTGTGCAAACACATTCTCACTGAAGCTGAAACTCTTGAAGAAAATGGTTTAGGTGTTCTGCCCGAGTTGATTAAAAAACCCCAAACATCCCCCCACCAAATCCACAAACAGCCTCTCCCAAACCTTTCCAGAGTGGCTTGAAGAGAAACTGTCCATAAGCCGCAGTTGAAACAGCTGAAATCTAGGAAAGTTACACAATGGAATGACAAGAATTCCTACTCTGCTCAAAATTTCAGTGTTGAAATGGTAGTTGTAAGCAGCAGTATTTGCTTGGTGTCCATCATAATTATGTAAGTATCTTCATAGCACTGACTTTAAAGTCTGTTCCCCATTTTTCTGCCCTTGAAGTTTCCATTTTTCTGTTTCATGAGAGACCTCTTTTCTAAGATCTTCTTTGTACCTCCACATCTCCTTTGAAAGGAAGTTTCATGAGCACTATCTCTTACACTTATGGATTATAAATTCTATGAATTTGTCACTGGTTGATGCTTCTTGAGATGTGTTAAGATTTCTCTCTCTCTGTCTCTTTCTCGCTCTTCTCACTTTTTATGAGCCCATCACAAGTCGTATTTGTTTTTCTATATCTGAATTGTTCTGTCTCCATATGCTTGACCATAAAAGGTCCTTGGAATAGATTATAGTGCTTAGACAACTACTTTTCTATTTATTTATCACTTGGCAGAGCTATTTCTAAGAGTACATCTTTTAATGGCTGATTGATTGCACTGACTATTAATTACTCTGTCCTGGTTGGCCTGAAACTAGAACGTTATGTTAAGGTGCATTCAGTTGGAAGCAAAATAGCTTGTGTTGCCAGCCTCTGGGCTATTCCTGTCACAAACATCTGAAATGCCAGTGTGGGTTGAGTTAAAACACATAGAGTATTATATATGCACATATATGGAGTTTGGATGTAGACTCAGGAAAGGGGTTTCTGCTTTGATTACTCCCAAGTTATGAATCTGTGTTTTGCCATAGGAAAGCATGAAGCCTTTAAATTGGGGACTTTTTTTTTTCTCAACATTTTTAAAGTTCATTACTCTCCACTTCACTGCTTGGTTTTGTTTGTGTACAATCTTCAAGTTTTATCTGATAAGCCTGTGATTGCTAAAAGGTAGCCTGACTTTTTTCTTTTCTAGAGAAACGGACTGCAAACTTGCTCAAATATCTCTTTTCTTCAAATCAGTGTTTCATGATGTCTCTAATTTTGGTTATTTGTGCTTTTGTCTGTCCACCCAGAAATTAAATCTGATGGTATCCATATGGCAAAAAATGTTGATTTCATGTGGAATTTATCAGCAGGCACAGTTCTAACAGGAAGCCAACCTCAGAGTTTAGGGGATGTGTTGTGGGAAAGATATTTCTTCCCTCTCTATTCTGCTGGGGTCTCTTACTACTTTAGGTATCAGTTTATCAGCAAACTTAATGTTTGTATGAAGGATGTTTTCCCCTTCAGCCACATTAGAATTTGGTTAGTAATACCCAAAAGAAAAAATTTAGAGCCACTGTAGTGAGGCAGAGATTTGTGAATTTGTGCTTGGGGTAAGTCACCTGTTCTGAATATGGCAAATTGTGATTTAATTTCCCAAATTTGTGACCCATTACTTCAAAACTTGTGGCTTTATAGAGAGTCAGTTGTGCAGACTGTTGTCTTGTGCGGGGCCAGGAGTTGGGCTTGATGATCCTTGTGGGTCCCTTCCAACTCAGCATATTCTGTGATTCTGTAGTACTTGTCCATAGGTTATTGGATGCTTTGCATATGTAGTGCTTCTTGTTTCTAGGAGCTACGTCTGGGAATTAGAATACAGTGACCAGTTTTCTTTTGTGACCATTTGTATGTACCTCTCTATCTGTGAGCAGAAGAACTGTTCTTCATGGAAGAAAGATTCTTGAAACAAATAACCCACATAATGATGCATGTGCCTTGTAAAATGTGAAGTTACTTTTATTACCGGGGGTTGACAGGTATGGGCAAGTTGGTGAAAGCAGCTAGAGTATTTGCTTTCACTTTCATTTATTTGACAGATAAATATCATTTTACTTGGTAATGGAACAGCGTGTTTTCTGAAGAGGAAATATAAGGTCTGGAAAGGTTTTTTGTGCAGACGTAATTTATCACCTCCAAAGAATTAGAATTTCTGAGTTTCTTAAAATATTAAATTTCCAGGACTCAACCTTTTAGCTTGAGTTAAGCTTGTAAATAGAGTTTCATTATTTGAGAAGGTAAAAAAATTATTTTCTTTTTTAAACAAAAGTAACTGTTGAAAAGTCAGGAAATAAAGTAGACTTTATATGTTCAAGATGGCAAGCAGGGTTACTTAGCGAGCTTTATCCACATTTTAACTCGTTATGAACTTCAAGTTTGCCTAGATTTATTCAGAAGAGTGATCCCATAAATATATCAAAGGGTCCCATAGAATCACCACTGATTCTGTTTTGCTCAGTTTGCAATCAAGAAGTGATTGCTTTCTGTGAGTTGCTAGCACTGCAACTAGCTATGGTATTTGAAATTTACTGAGGTAATTTTTTGTTGTAGCTTCTCCAAGTATGATCACTGCAGTCGGGGTCATGCCTGAACTCCTAACATTGGTATATAAACCACGAGCCCATTATGACTGTGTTACATAGTAATATATTAATCAGCCATATCTTAAAACCAGCTACCCATAGGCTGTTAGTGTTCATTTTTTGACATATGCAGTTCTGTATTTGATTTTGCTGAATTAAAGACTTGAATTTATTACTTTAAAGTTGCATTGTGTAGGCTGAGATGCAGAAAATACTGCAGCTTACTGAATCACTGCCAAATTATTAAGTTGCTATAGTAGGGTCCAATTTTCTTACTACTTATAAGACAAAATAAAGTGAATCATTACATCTAAAATTTGTAATGTTGTTCTTGTATGAGTCTCTCCCCTTGCATAAATAATAAGGAAGCAGAGACTATTTTACTAATGAAGGGACTGAAATTTAATTTTCTATGTAATCATGTTAATAAGTGTTCAAATATTGTATTGTCCCATGTGTGCTGATAGGCAGGACTACTGCACTTTCCTGTCTCTCAGGATATCCCCACTTGTGTTACAGTTACACAGGTGCATTGCAAAAAAGTATTTTACAATATTTTAACATACAAATTAGTTTTAAAGACAGTGACTTCTAATTTACTAAACCAATAGTTTCTTGCTATGTACTGAGTTATCATTTTACTCCTACTCTGCTAAAAATAATTCACTAAAATGATGAGTGCCTGCAGAAAAATTCCCAGTGCTTTAACCCTGGGTGTCAAAGAATATGTGAGGAAGGTTTGGGTGGGTTTTATGACTTAGTACCTTACTGTGTGTTACAGTAGTCTGTTCCTATCGAGTCTCTCCCCAATAGTCTGCAGCTAGACTGCAAGGCTGAGAGTTATTGGGCTGGTGACTCAGACAAGTAGAGATTGTCCCTACACCACCTCCAGTACACTTGAAGCATAAGCCAAATGACATGTGCTGCTGCACTTCAGCATTGCCCATCAGTTTGCATTTTGAAGGGGAACACTGCTGAAATAGATATTCATTGTGTTTATTGCATTTGAAACCAATCCCATCTTCACCTCAACACCAAACAATAATTTTACTTATTACAGCGAATGGAGAGAATCACCTTTTTTCCTTTTTGAAAAATGTTTAATACAATGCTCCCTTTGGATTTCCTATTTATTAGTATTTCATAATATTAGAATGATTGGTAAGATATGTGTGGTTTGTGTACTTAGTGGTCTGATGAGGTTTAAATTCCCTGTAGACTGTTGTTCACTGGCTTCATAGAACAGGACTTACCTTATGTGTGAGTAATAGCTTGAGCCTGACATGGTTTACATGCTTGTAAACTTCGTGGCACTTTATCTGAATAAAATTATACAAAAATTCTCCAATTCAGCAACCTGTCTCCTTAAAGAAGAGAACATAAACTAGGGTTTAAATACTTTGTTTTGAAACAGGATTAATTCCCAGATTTGAACTCATATGTAGCCCAACAGACTGATGAGTTTAATTTAAATGAGGTAGGTGAATCAAAAGATTGGAGTTCAGAATTCTGGTGTATAGCCATTGGTTGAAAATGTACTTTTATGAAATTATAGCTTCCAGTGTTTTAAAAATAATATTAAAATCTGTGATCAATTTGTAAGTGAGAAAGTATTGGCCTGCTCTGATCATGAACTTGAAATTAAAACTTTTTTTCTGGCACAGAATTGTAGTATGTTGGGTGGTTGGATGAACGTGCTCTATGTAGCTGGGCTCTCCAAACAGTAGAAAAGCAATAGGAACTGAATTTAACTGGAAAAAACATGGAGAAATATTATAGTTGAATTAAATGTATAAGGTGTAAAAGTGCAACCACGTATATGGTAATAGTGGGTGGAGTCAAAATAAAACTCCCCTCATTGAATTTTTTAGCTATCCAGATGCTTGAAAATACTTTGTTCTTCATTCCAGCCCATCTGTTATTCCTTATTATAACTGACGTCACCACAGCTACCACAACTGTTAAAGAATCACCGTATAAAAATGGCAAAACTTACATATAAACCCAGCAAAACTTAGCACTTATTACACAGTTTTATGGAAAGAAAACGGCAGGAATCAAACTTTACAGTTTGTTGAAAGATTTTCCCTTTCTGTATAGTAGTACTGTAATAGAAGCAATGCCAGTTATGACGCACGGTATGAACTGTTCAGTTATATACATGTATATATATAAATTTTTATTTGAGTGTTCTGTAAGAATGTTGCCTGATCTGAGAAGTTAAATGCAGAGAATTCTAGAATCTTTCTACTTAAACATAATTGCATTTTAAGGAAATGTTTTTAAGGAAAAAAAAGATTGCATCTGTTTTCCTCATCGCTGATTTGCCACTGGATTTTTGAGAGATTGTAGTAGAAAACATGACCCTTTTCAAAGGTCTTTTGAAGAGATAAATTTAATCTATGTATCTTAGCCACAAAATATGAATGTTATTGTATTTCTTTTACTTTAGGAGGATTCTGATCCTAAAAGAGACATAGATGTGCCATATACTATGTCCAGCATATACTGTGATTCAGGACTGGCCTTTCTAGCAAGAGAGCTTTAAATGATGTTTACTCTGTGATGTTAAGCACATGCCCATGTTGCCAGTTCTCCTAATTTTATTGTGTGTCACTTATTTGCTTTTTCAAAAAGCCTATGTTTTACAGTCATATGATTTTGTAAGGGTTTCAACTTTAGAATAACATCTAAAATATTCCTACCTTCATGGTTCTAAAGAAAAGTGGAAATTCTCAAGAACCAGAAGGCAAGTAACTCCTCTTCTAGTATTTTAAATAAGATCCTTGCTTTTAAACAAATATCATGGGTTTTTTTGGCTAACCCACTATTTCTCTGTTCCAGTTGTTGTGACAGAGTGGAATATAACTTGTATCAGGTTCTGAACTCTCAGTCTTGGAGCTGGTTATTGAGCAGTTGGCTGGAGTTTATGGACTTATTCTGACACTCTACCCATGAAAGTGCTGGACATCATGTTTGAAAAACAGTTTTATGAAAAGTTTCAGTCTGTTGATTTTGAATGTCTTGATTATTATGCTGTTAACATGAAAGAATTTTTTTTTGTACAAGGAGGAGCACCTGGGGCATTTATGTCAAGCTGTGGAGCTGAGAGGCAGCAACCAGTGCAAGTGCTGGAGATGCTTTGGAAAAGCAGCTTTGTTCTTTACAAGACAGGGTGAGGGGACAATTAAAAATATTGTTAGTAGTGTACACACTTGTTCCTTACTGAAATGCTTGCAAATTTTGAAACTTGCAGGCAACTGTGAGGAGAAAGAGATGTAAACTAATTTGAGTTGAGTGTTTTAAAAGTTATGTAATTCTTCAAACTTTCAGAATAAATCTGTTTTAAACGCACATTATGGTTATTCTTGTTAATCTCTTATAAATTGTGCATAGTCTAATTTTCCTTGCATACCTCCCCAGTATTATCTTATATGAAGCCAACAGTTAAGAATAAGATTTATCTAAAATGGTAAGCTTACTAGAGAGTAGATTTTGTCAGCGAAGCTCCTTGCATCTCTTTTATGTTGGACGCAGAGATACTAGGGGTCTCTCCAGCTTGCCTGATGTGATATGGGCTCTAACTAACTACTTGAGAAGAGAAGGCTTAGAGGAAGAATAAACTTTTGAGGCTCTCCTTATCCTAAATTCACATGGCATAGCTGTTAGTAGAGCCTTTGAAAGCTGTTGTATACCTGTCTGCTAGTGGGGGAACTTGGCCTTGAAACAGATTTTAGATTTCCCATGAAGCAAGTGCAAATGCAGAAATATGCCCTAAGAGAGAATGGAGCATGGAGTTTTAAGTGTGTCACAGTTGGTCTTAATTTCTTTCTTGTTGCTAATGCTGGTACTGTCATAGAGAAATCACAATGTAATTTCCCTTGTGTCTTGTTATTTAGGGCTCTGACATAGAGGCTGCACTCTCACTTAAAGTAATCAGATTTGCTTGTCAGTCCTCACATTCCTTTTCAGTTCAGCTAATGCCACTAAGTTTCTTAGATATGGAACTGTGGTAATACGAAGTGCAATGTGTAAATTATGAACTTTTCCTTGAATACATTATACTTTATGTCTCTTTATATTTTTTTTTGCTTAAAGCAAGATCATGTATTTCTGGAGGCCCACGTCATCACTCTGAATAGTATGTTTTTATTCTACTTTTTGACAAATACTAATTCTACTTTAAAACTTCATTTTGTACAGCTGTCTGCTTTAATTTTTAAATAAAACTTTTGTTGCTTTTGAAATAGTTTTGATTTTATATTTAAAAAACAAGAAACCAAGTTGGTTAATCCTTCAGATAAAAGTTTGCATTTTGAATGTAACATATAGTGTGAGCTTAAATTTCATGCCTAGCCTGACTCTGTTAGTGTGTGGTGTGTGTGTTCCCTGCCTGGAGGGACCAGAAGGTTATCTCGTGCAGGGATGTCTGTCCCAGGGCATACATTGTTAAATATTAGTCTGGTAAGATTCCCTCGTGTCAAGGGAATAACTGTTAAGCTGTTACACTAACCCTGGTGAAAAACCCCACACCTGCTTCACATAATGTGACGTGATAGCTCTCAGGGCTCACCTGTGTGAAAGCTCTGCTGCCCCGCAGGTGGCAGTAGCGCTCTGGCAGAAAGGACCCCCGACCCAGACTTCTGTGAGTAGTACTTTGTTTTAACTTGGCAGTAAAAGTAAAAACAGTCAATTTCCTTTTTCTTTTTTTTTTTTTCTTTTTTCCTTCTGCTGTTTTGTATGATGGAAAATACTCCTTTTTATTTGGTTGCTGGATGGCATTTTAGGCAAAGAGTCTCTTTCAAAGAGAAAGCTACACAAGGGAGCTACAAAAGCTAATGCCTGGTCAGAGTTTGTCCTGCAGTAAGGTGCTGGCTAGTTTGTTGTTTTGCTGTGTAGTACCACCATGTAAAGTTGCTGGTGGAGATGTCTTCACTCACAAGTAGGGAGCAAAAGTACCCCTATAATGTTCTTCAGGCATTTAAAATGGCCACATTCAGGTTTTACTCAGTTGTGGCTCTCTGCATTTCAGTGTTTATAAGAGGGGATAAATGCTGACCTGTTGTTCTAGTCATAACTTCTACTTTTTCAACCTCTTTTGCATTTGTTCTCAAGATGAAATCATGTTTCATTTCCCTCTTCTTCTTGCATGTATTTCATGATTTTTTAAACTAGATTTGTATCTGATATTCTTAAGTTCAGCCATTCTAAGGTATCATACAAATGGGAAGGATGAAGAATGCTTTTCTGTAAAGCAGCCACTTAATGCTGTTTAATGTAATTACTTATTATGAAACAATTATATTTGAGCACTATATTTACATTGTTTGCATGCCCACTGCAGAGTGTGCAAAGCATGTTAGATATAATATAAATAGTCTTAAAAGAAGTTTAATTTTTGATAGTAATTAGATTGTCTGTTTTCATGTGTAATAGCAGAATGGAGAAGGCTTACACATGTAAGCATTACTTCTAACGTAAGTTGAACCAAGATTTTTTTTACTGAGGAAAGCATTTCAAAGAATCCTGAGAGTGCTCCGCGAATGTGGAGAACAGGTAGGAATCAGTAGTAGCTGGCATTGAGTCGCACTGGATGTACTTTGAATATTCAGCTGTGGGTGTACTTTAGATTTTGGAGTATGTGTTTAGTAAGAGTAAGATGGGCTTTTTACTTTTATTGCCATTAGTTCATGTTAGAAAATTCTTATAGTTAGTTACTCCTAGTCTGATCTTCCTTCAGTGTTTTATCAAATTCTTCACGTAGTTACAGCTTCAAATGACACTGAAATGGTAGTGAACTTAGAATAATTTAGGTTTTCAAAAGCACTAAACCAGAAAGTGCTATTGAGGAATGCTCTTGCCTATAATTACCTCAAAGGGTGATAAAATGAGGAGAGGAATGGATTCAAAATGCCTGAGCGCAATTCCAGGAATTAGTTTCCTAATTTAGTAGTTTTTAAATAATACATTATCGATAAGGAACAGAAGGTAGTGTTGCAGAGAATCTTGTTTTCTGAAGTGGTTGGTATGAGTAATAGCAATTAAGACTACTTCTAAAATTGAAGTAGAAATTTTATGAGCTATTATAAATATAAATAATTAAAGCTGTAAATGGTGTCAATAACCAGACCTTGTTCTAAGAGTTGTCCAAAGCTTAGCATGTGTCATTCAATTAGAACTCAGAACTACAGATTCAACTTCTAAATCAATTGTTTGGGTGATCAGTTTGGTATTATATAACTGGAAACATGCAAAGCATTTTGATTTCTTCAAGAACTATGTTGTGAGCAATTTGTTTAGTAGAAGAAACATACAAAAAGCATATGCCATTGTTATTAACCAGAATCCAATAAAAGATAGTCTTTCAAATTATTACCATATGTGTGCAGGAGCTGCTTCATACTGTAAAGTTATTTTAGATATCAGAATAATTTGTTTTATACTTTGAGTTCCTCACTGTTAAAATGTCCCCTTAGATTTACTATTACTCTGACTATTGTGTGATACATAGTAAAAAAAATAGCTTACAATAAAAGAAATTTAACAAGAAATTGAAATTCCAGATTGTATGCAAAATGTGCCAAATGAAGTAATGGTATTTGCAGGGATATTGTGTGAGAGCAGTAGCTGTGAGGAAACTACTATAAAACTGTTAAATATGCTTCCCCCCCCCCGCTGTCCTTAACCGCTGTTAAAAAAAGACTGACAAAATAATGCAATTTTGACTGGCTGACAAACATTCCAACAGAGAAATGAATGTATTATTAAAAAATATATTAGAACTGCTTACCCGTATTTTTCTTATTGCTTCTATTGATATGCAAATTCACGTACAGCTTTTAACAAGGAAAGATTAATGAAAAAGGCTTTTTTATACTTCTGTATGTTTCATGTTGAACAATCTTCTTGGGACCCAGCAGAACACTAACTGAAGCAAAGGAAAAGTATCATTTGTAGTGCTGTTTTGTTAAACTAATGCTTTTGTCGCTGAGATAGTGCAGACTTCAAGGATGTCATGACTATTGGGAAAGTCAGTTGAAATGAGTTCATTTTAAGGTGGAGTTTCTGAATGTGCATTCTGTAATGCTGACATAAACTCAGAAGTTAAGCAAAGCATAATGTACATAGGTAAATCACCTCATTGATTTAAATTTATCTCATTTGATAGACTGATTATCTGCAGATGACTGCCTGCTTAATGGTATATAGGAAGGACTGTATCTACAAACCACTTTTGAATGTATTATACCTTTGTAGTATATCATCAAAGATTTATTGCGAACTCTGTAGCTATATTTCTTCATGCCCTTTTGATTTACATTCATATGTCCTCATGGAACTTCCCTTATTAGATTAACAGATGCAAAACTTCGGGAAAAACTTTTAAGATGGTCCAAAGCCATTGCTGGGCAATTCTAGAAATTGTCTTGTTTTCAGAAGTTTTCTTTCTCCAGTTGTAGAAAAAGCTCCTGATGCTATTTCTCTTGTTGTGGCCCTTTTGTTGTGAAGAAAAAAAAATAAATTTTTTTGTTGTAATTTGATAGCAAAGTGTGGGGCAGTGTACTTGGTAGCATGGTAACATCTGCCTCAACAATGCCCCGTTTTTGAAGACTTTGGTGCACCCCTGACCAATATGGCAAAGCTCCTTGCTAGCATTTGTCAGGTGTTAACAAAAATCCTGTACATTAGGTGTGATTTGCGTACCTTAGAAAGATTGTGTTGTGGTGCAAGTATTCGTAATAGTCTGTCTCCTAGCATTGTTCATGTTGAGAACTCAGGGTTAGCCCAATGTATTTCTTTCATGTGCCATCCAGGACTCTGTAAATGTAGCACAGGTTTGTGTTGTACAGAGCTTTTTGGGCATAAGAAAATTAGGATGAACAGTTCTGCATGTAATTCAAACAGCAGGCCCTGTCCTGAGCAAGGAAACCAACTATAGTCAACAACAAATATTCAAGTAGTGAGAGAGACCAGGATTCATGCTTAGTTCCAGTTCCTGCTGATAGTTTACAGTTTGTCAGAAAGTCTCTTTAGGATACAAGCCCCAACCTCACAGGTCACAAAAAAGTCATGACATTCACAAGATGGCTGCTAACACAGGTACTGGATATGTAAGTTGAAAATCAGTGTTCAGTCTTCCACTTTCTTTTCTTCAAGTATGCGTTGGGGGAGTCTTGGCATCTGCAGCCTTATGGTGTTCACAAAGACAGCTTCCTGTTACCATTTTTGTAGGGAACGCTAAAAAATTGCATGTTAAAAATTGCAGTGATAGATGAAAGCTTTTCTGTCGCAGTAAGCAATAGTCCCCAAAAAGAAGACTTTTTCTGTTTAAGATGGGCTTGTATAGTAGATAAGGGGAACAGTGTGTTTGAGCCCTTTTGTGTGTGTTCTGTTCCAGAAGCCAGTTCAGATTTGCATGTTCCAGCTTCAGTGAAGGGCTGACTGGAGGTATTTGTTGTCCAAAAAAACCTCACAAGCAGTTTCCATACATTCATAGTTCAACGAGGAGATTCATTTCTTTCACTGAGTAACAATTGCTTTCTGTAGAAAGAGGAAGCTCAAACTTACCTACAGCAATTACTTATTTGTATAGCGCCCAGTAGGATCTTCATTCCTGTGTGCAGTTATAACTGTACTGACTTCAGGTGATCTCAGTTACAGCGCAGTTTTTCCAGATTATTTGATTGCAGCTGTAAAACCTCCACTAGGATTGTGGCCTTACTGTGCTATAAAAATACATTTTGAACAGTACAATTGGACCTTCAGTGATCAAAATTAATCTGTGGCATCTGTTGGCTTTCATAATTACTATTACCATGGAAAATTTTGGATTGGGGTTTCCTATCTGTGTGTTCTGGAGCCGTGCTACAAGACCATGTAGGAAACCAGAGAGCATTCTGTTTCTTTTATGTAGCTACCTGCCTTTTAATGAGTATTGTACTAGAGGAGGCATTTGAAAGGTATCAGTGTGTGTAAGTTAAAAGAATTTTTGTTAATTCTATATGAATTATAGCTTGAACACTTCTATAAATGCAATATTTTATGAGGGTTTAATTAGTGGGATAGTGAACTAGGCCTTCTTGTCCAAATCACTTTTTATATCTAAGAATTAAATTTGATCCATCTTTGCATTTTGTGGCAGTTGTGTTTGATGCAAAGGCAGTATCTGCTATAAGATATTCTAAGGATGGAATAAGAGCAAATTACTGGCATGAATGTGTAAAGTCGTGGTTATGAAAGTGAATGCAGGCTTTTAATTTAATTAAAAGTAGGCATTTTAAAAAATAAAGTGAAAGTTAGCTTTCTCCTAGCATTTGCTGTTAACATCTATGCTGGTCTTTACTGTTCAGTTTCTCTTCTGTTAGGAATAACCTTCAAATCAAGCAAAATGCTGGCAGTAGTCCCCATTGTCTCATAGTTTGTTAAATACTTTCCTAAATCTTGCATTTGTATTGTACAGATCAGATGAAAAAAACGAGTGAGATTTTTGTAGGAACAATGAAGTACTTTTCCCTTGAGAGAAGAGAGACTATAGTGTAGCTGATAAAACACTCGCTTGTATTGATTCAGAGGAATGTAAGGGAAGTGCTCTGGATCCATGTGGTTTCCTTTCAGAAGGATACTGCAGGGAACAGCCAGCCAGGATTTGAAGCCAGCACAGTAGCTGCAATAGCGGCCAAAGGATTGGTTAGGGGAGCTATTGATACCATCAAAGCCCTAAAGCTGTCTTCTTTGTGAGCATCTTCCATCTGTTCATGATTTCTTCTAACCCCTCTTTCCCTTCCCTTCACTTACTTGATATTCCATTTAGAAAATTCCTTTTCCTGCATATTCACCTAAATATTGCAACTTCGAAAGACTTAAATGAGTAAATAGGTTACAATTGTCTGGTTTATCCAGCTTGTTTGTTCTGATCCTTTCCATTACTTCTCCTGATTGTACAGATTCACAGATTCTGAGGATCCTTTAGTCATCTAAGACAAATCCAGTCTTAGGTATGATTGCAGTAAGTGGGAGTAATATTAATAGACATGTCTGAATTAAGGAATAAATATAGTTATTGCCTCTGTGATTCTTCCCAGTTTCTTAGTAAGCTTTATTTTTTTGTGCAGAGACTTGAAGGGTGTTATCGTCACTCTGAGTGATGATGGGCATCTTCAGTGTTCATACCTTGGAACTGATCCTTCACTCTTCCAGGCTCCTAAGGTTGATTCTAGGGAAATAAACTATGAAGAAATGAATGCTGAAATGAAAGAGCTTCAGAAAATCATCAGGGAGGCCACAAAAACACAAGGTATACTTCTTTCTTGTTCTATATTTTTACATACTTTTATAATCCTGGCTTTCCTTTTAGCACTTTAAAATACTTTTTTTCAGACTTTACCCATAGTTACATTTCTGTAGAAGATTTAGTATTTAAGAAAAATAAATAAATAAAATCCTAGACTATAAGGCCCTTGGATAAAAGGTTTTGTCTTTGTGTTTTCATAATGCTGTTGGAAGGTTCAAGATGTTTACATCAGGTTGCAGATGATTCTCACTAGTGCAAGTGTTTGGAACAAAAACTTGACAGTGCATGGACTATCTAAAGGCAAAAAAACTTGAAGAATTTCAACAATTTGATGTAGTTAGGCTTTAGAGAGTGTGAAAGTATTGACAAATTCTGGTTTATTATTAGAAATGACTTCTTAAGTTATGAAATTAACAAAAAATTACTTTTTTAAAGCAACTTTTTTGTTGGTTTAACTATTCAAAAGCATATTTGTAGAACATAGTGACATATTGTTATCCACATAACTGATGATGATAAATTCTGGAATTTATATACATTGCTAATAACTTGTGTTGATTTTATTCAAGTAAGGTCACATAATTTCAGAGATCCTTCAAAGTTTGTGTTTTCATAACTGAGTTTTTAAACAGCCTGACTTGCTCAGGGAATTGGAAGCATGTGATTTTACAGGAAACTATGGAAGAATCTTCGACAAATAGAAGGAACAAATGAAAATCTTCTCCTGATGATAGTTAGCAGGTTCTTCAAATGCATTAAAGAAACAGTCATGGCTTTGTATGTGAAAAAAAAAGTGAAAAAGCTTGCAGTTGAAATTCCTAGAAAATAAAAATTATTTATCTGTGGGCATGAGTTTGATTCTACAACACAAAGGTTTTTTTGTTTTGTGATTACATGTAACTTCATCCATTTTCATGGTAGACTAATATGAGGATTTTAATTCTCCAAATCCAGTAATGTATTATTTAAGCATACAGATGTGGATAAATTCCACCAATTTTTACCACAGTCCATCCTTACCGGTATTTGACAATTTTGTCTGTCTATCATAACCAAAGGAAAAAAAACATGATGGAAAGAACAAATCCATTTGAAGTGAATCAACTTCAGCTTGTTAGTTTCAACATGTTGTGTGGAAGATCTAAAGAGAGAGAAAGGAACTGTAACTATCCTTTTAAAATTTTGTGATAACTGTCATGGTATGAATGACAAGCTTACTATGAATATTGTTGATTTTTTCACCATTCTTTCTTCTGAATTTCTTTTTCTTCTTCAATTTGTCTAATCAGATCTAAGTGATGTTTTCAGATGAGTTTTTATGAATGCTCTTTTTGTTGTGAAGAGATGCCCTAATGATGTTGTGTTTGGCTTTAACTGGATGTAAAACTTGTTGGAGAACCTTTTAATACAACAAAAAATTTTACTTACGAAGAATGCCTGTCAATTTTGGATGTTTTGGCTTTGTTTCATTTTGGCCTTTTTTTATTAAGACTTCAGCTTGAACCTTGGTTGCCATTAAATTACTCCTAAGCACAATCTTTAAAATGACCCGTTGACTTTCCTGTCTTTTGAATTCATGCTTGTGCAGTAAGAGCTTGTGTTGTTTTGAAAATATCTACCCATATATGGAAATAATTTTTCTTTGTTTCATTTTGACTTTCAAATGTGGAAGGTATTTAGAATTAGGTCATCGTATGAAAAAAACCTTGGAGTAGTTATTTCCATAAATGTCTTGTATTTCTGTCCAGTGCTGACCATTAAACTGTAGAACTTAAGCTGTTTTATACATTTCAAAGAATAAGGATTTACATTATAAACTGATGAAATATTTTAAAATCTTAACTGTTATACTAACTTAAATCTAGTGTTACTTGTATGCATGACATAAGTGATTAAACAACGTTTTGGCTCAGTTTAATAGTAGCAAAAGGCTGATACTTATATGTAAACTTTGATTGTGATCTCTGTTGTACTTCTAATAGAAAAATGACTGTATGACAGAGGTTGCATCATGGTTAGCTTGAAGAAGCAACCAGAAGAGAAATGGTTAAGAAGGGATGGAAAAAGAATGGACTGTGCTGAGCTATATGTAATTGGCAGAACCAGTTCTTTGCAATTCTGGCCATATGAAACAGGCCTAAACTTCTTTTCTAGGTGGTATTGAAGAAATGTGTTTAGGTTTTGCTTTTCTTTCTTGTAGTAAAGGGAGGCATTTCTCTCTGAGCACAAGAAAATGAATACTTATTTTCTGTCTTCATCAAAATCTTTTCCTTTGAACCTCTTGTTAGAAAGAGATAATGTGCTGTCTACTAGTTCTAGATAATTTTCAGGACCCTGTGTATAATAAAATTCTTTCAGCTTTCTGAATGTACTCATGCTCTCAGTTATTCAATTAGTATGTTAGGTGTCCCTTTACATCAACTCTTCACTCATTTTTAGTTTAGGAACTACGTATTTCCTGTTCCGATTTTTCATTTCCTGATGCATTTAGAACGTTAAAAAATAGAAGTGCTTTTCAGAAAAATGCAAATACCCTAGAGCTGTACTTCTGGACTCTTAAGAGGTTATGTAATTCCTCATGGTTTTTAAGGCTTTAATTTATATAACTTTTTTTTGCGTGTGTGAATCTGCCTAAGGTTTTGTATCATGGATATCGGTGAGTTTGTAGCATTCTTTGCCTTGTATGTTGACAGTCCTGGGAATCATCTGGTGACATATTTTAATCAAGCCACATGTAATGGTCTATATATAAAACTTTGATATACCTCCTGATGCAGAGAAATTTGCTGAAGATTACACTGTTAGACAGAGACTCTTTCTTTGTTTAACATATTCCCTATTAAATTATTTAGATGACAAGTGCCATGAGATGTGTGATGTGTTATTTTGGAGGTAGTTATTCAACATAGATATATTGGCATATGCATGTGAGGACAAAAGTTTAAAAATACCTTACAGTCTCTGAAGATCATGGATATTAGGTGTAAAATCTTGTTATAGAATGCATCTAAATCCTTTTTCTTCTGTAAATCAGAAACCCAGAATGAGATCCAGGTTTAAGCTGTCCATAGAAAGCTAATAAAATCATGAAGCTTCTTTGAAGTTTCCAAAATCATATGCATTGCTATTTTTTCTTTACACTAGTAGGTGTAGAGATGTAACTTTGAGGCTTGATGCTGTTGAAATTGAATTATTTTTAGAAATGTAGTTGAATGTTTCTTAAAGGAGAACTAATTTGCTTTTGCTTTTTTTCTTTTTCTTCCAGATGTTTTGCCTGAATCTGAAAAACAGAGAGATGTAACTGTCACAGCAGAAGTTTCACCTGATTTGGATGAAGAATCTGTATGTACCTGTTAAAAAAGGAAATTACTCTGAAAGCATTGGTTTCACATGAGTAAACAATGACTGATCGTGCATAGTGATTACTATTTATATTTGTGGGACTGAGTTTCATGGCCCTCAGTTTTCCATCAGTTAGAACCCACTTTTATTAAAGATTTTAACTAGAATTACTGAAATTATTTATCTTCTGTCTGGGGACCTTTAGATTCTTGGCTAAGCAAACATAAGTGAACAAGAACTTAGGATCTGGATTAACTTTGTAGTGGTAAGAAGTTGTACTGGTGAGCAGTTGTTAACATTGGGGGAAACAGTAGAAGAACCCTTGGATCTTTCAAAGATAGAATACTCAAGCCCCTCAAGCTGCATTGTAAGAAATAATCTTTCTCCAACAAACTGTCATTCAATATTCTTTGGTGTTGCAGCCTAATTGGTTTATTCATGTTGTATACATATGTAGTTTACAAAAATTATTCAAATTAAGATTTGGGAGAGCTTATATTGTCTTTTAAGACTCTTCACTTTAAACATTTCAAAACATACTTGTTGCACTAGAACATCTATTATTAGCCATTTCTGGCCACTAATTTCTGCAAAACTGATTTTCCACAGCTTCTTACTGTTTAAAAAATACACAAGGATATTGTTCTTTGATAAATGGACTTCTCTAAAATGTGTGCTAGTGTCCTAGCCCTTGTCTGTTGGAAAAAGAACACTGTAACATGGTCTTGGCTAGCTGCAATAATCTCTCATAACACTTAGGACCGTTAGGTTCACAGAATGCTCTAATGCTGCTGTGCTCATTTGCTCAACCCTCCAGATGCAACTGGTTTGTTTCACATGTAAGTAATTCAGTCAATCAATCAAACCACAGCCTTGAATCTTTATCTGCCCATATATCTTAGTTTCCTGTGTGGTCGGCTTTTCTGTGGGTTCTTTCAGTAGCTGCCTAGGAAGGAAAAATCTGATAAGATACTTTGTGGGGAAGGATCAATAAGCAAGCGTAGGAATGATTTTAGGGCTTCTGCAGTTACCTTGGAAACTACAGGATTTCCGATGCTGCTCCTGCACTTGTGAAAAGATTGAAATTGCGATGTGTGTGATAAAAGCAAAGAGGATATAGACATATTAAAATTGATTAGATAAGCAAGTGGAGGACCATTCTGTTATTTAACACCACCTCCTGTGTGTGGCCTTTGATCCAGGAAATCCAGGTGATTTCTGAAAGCTGAGTGTGGTAAGGGTCTATATCTTTATACCCCTGCTATTGTTTCAGGATCAACCACTGGTCACCAGAGAGCGTGACCAGCCAGTATGAAAGTATCTGTCCTTTTTTTAGCTGAAAAAGGTGCACAATGTGCAAATGAAAGTCCTACTTCTAGAACCCTGAGAGCCTATTACCTTCCTGACTTCTTAGGAACTTTCGCCCTTTTACTATTTTGAATTTACTCTTTTATAATGAGAAGGTGTAAGTTCAAGTCAGTAACTTGGTATTATAGCAGGAGTGAGAGAAATGTTTCTTTATGATAGTTTAAATGGGAACATTTTCGTTAACTATACTGACTGACTTGTTTCAAAATGAAATATAAGCATAAAATAAAATTAAAAATAGACCAGAAGGTCAAGATAAATTTTGAAGTAGAAGGAATTGCCTACTGGAATAGAAATTAGCAGGAGTATCAAAGTGCCTGCTAGAATTTTCTTTTGAAGTTTCGGGTGTATTTCTGATTATAAGATAGTGTGTGATGATTTTATAGTACATGCTATATTGTGTATATAATATATTGGCAGATTGGAAGTCACCTTTCCCTACTGAACAGCAGAAGGTATTTCCAGAATTTAAATAAATAGACAGTGAAAAGTAGTGTGCCAAACAAAACAGTTTCAAATATTCATATATACATCAGAGTGTATTAGTTTCTTATATGTACAACGTTCATGACCTTTTGCTATCCTTTTTGCAGGCAGTTTCAAACAGAGACTTTACATTTTCAGAAGGAACTCAGAAATGTATTTTGTGTATTTTAATCTGTCATAGGAATGATAAGTCCTTTAATGTTAATTCTGTATTTACCAAGTTGATGGTAGGAAAGTAATATTGCTTTTGTGTTTTCTCATTCATGTGGAATGTTGAATTTACTCTGTTTTCATCTTTTCTTTCACAGCAAGCCATTGACAGTGAGGTAAAAGCAGGGGCAGTACCATCAGTCACAGTAAAGGTACTGTGCCGAACTCAAACAGTAGCATTTGAATAGCGGTGGCAAATCGTAACAAGGCTGTCATTTTGTGTGTGTTTCACTTAGAACATGAAAATGAGTGAAGTTTGAAATGCAATATATACTTTATTTTTTTTCTCCTTAATATGACAAGGTGTCATTCTAGCAAGCCTTCTGCTACAGTCAGAAAGTGGTTGCAGTTTTATTTTTGATAGGCTTATCAATAAGCAGACACAGAAACATTATTAGGGTGGAATGAAGTAGTTTTTGAAGTCATGAGAATATTTTTTTCCAATGGCAATAAATGTTTGGTTACTCAAATGGGAAGTTTGTAATCTTCAGCTGCCTTTTTAGTTGACAATGAACAAAAATATACTTTCTTTTGTAAAAAGACTTTCATAGCTTTAGCTATTTAAAAAGAAAACTAGGAAAATCTAATTAGAAAATTTCAGTTGGTCATGAGACCTGGTGCCTGTAACTGATTGTGAAGAAACTGAGTGTGTGTTTGTGTGTACAAGTGTAGGTTTTCCTCAGTATTGCCTGAAAAGGATAATGATTTTTATTTCTGCTTTAGGATGATCTTCTAAGAATATCAATGTAGTCTCATTTTTGAGAACCTTGCAAGTTTTCTTTCTGTCTTGAGTGAAAAAGCTGATCTGTTTGAACCAGATCCCCTCAGACTAATGTGGTTTACTTGTGCTTGGTCCAACATCTTTCTCTGCATTTTTAAGTGCTAAAAATGATACAGGAAAAAACCATTCTTCTGATAAAGTCAGTGATAATTTTACTCAAGGAAGTTCAAATAAATAATATATTTATGTATTTCATAAGATTTTTAATGGGAAGACAATTATTTCCCCATTCTGTTTTCTTGTTTATGCATCTTGTACCCTTTAGTGAAACAAAAATAGTAAATGTAGGAGTTACCATGCGTTCAATTTTTTCTAGAATCTTTTTATGTGATAAGTTCCTATAACTAGTGTATTGTTAAACCTAAATCAATGTTGATGTTGATTATGTTAAAGTAGTCAAAGTTCCTAAGACTTGGGTAATTTTATGAGTAATAGTATTCTAAACTGATTTAACCTGGCTGTAGTGTGCTCCTTGGTAGGGCAGCAATGCAAAATAGATGATATTGGATATATGGTCTCTGTCTATGCAGACCTCATTTAGATCTCAGTCACCACGATACTTTCATTTTAGATATGATTTAGGGACACAGTTTTGATATCCATTGGTTTTGCAGTGAAATAACTGTGTACAATAGAAGCAATGAGGGCCACTCTTCATGGTTAGCTGAGCTCTCAGTATCTGGAGCTGTTGTGCCGAGTGTCCTGTATATTGATTTCCTTATTTTGTTTGCAGTAAAAAAATCAAAAAAAACCTTGAAGTTATTCAGAAGGCTGTGCATTTCTGTTTGCAGTTAAAGGAAGAGATTTCTTTGGTTATCTTTGATTTTATTCTTCTTGTGTTTTTTTTCCGCTATAGTCATCTAAAAAATGCAGAATTTTGTATTTTTTTGTGTTAGAATGAATGCTCATGACACTTGCATGGTATTAACCCTTCAATTAATTTTTTAGCTTTACTTTGTCTTGGGTTAAAATTACAAAGAACATGAGAAATCCCCGCAGGTTTTTGTAATCTTCAAGTTACTGTGTATCATTATTGGATGTGAGTAAATAACAATTGTAAAATGAAAATATTGGGATTTTGAAGTTGAAATTTTAAGTTCTTAAGCATTGTTGCTGCAGTGGTCTTTTCAGATTTTTTGTATCTTTCTGTTGGTTTTGGACTTGTTTTTTTCTGCTGTGGAGATCAGTTAGTTGCTTTCTTTAAATACTTCTGTATGTCCCTTGATCTAGATAACCATCCAGAGCCGAGTGACTGCGCAGAAGCCAAGCCTGGCAGTGTGTGTGCAAGCTCCATTAGCAGTGACCTGTGACCAGTTTGTCTTTGGTGATTTAGGTAAATTATGGCAGTATCATCACAGCTGTTGTATTCTATTACTTTTTCCAAGGTTTGAAAAGGTATAGTCCAGCTTCCAGTGAGTGCATTGTTGCAGATATACAGCAGTTAAAGCAATTACAAGTTTGCCTTGCCTGCACTCCACAGTTTCTAGACGCTGCTTGGTGGAGGAAGATGAAGTAGAAATGAATGGAGTTGTTTCCTTGGCTGTGGTATGATATGTGACAGGTGAAGAGAAGCAGGGTGGCAGCTTCATGATGGAGGCAAAAGACGCCCCAATTGATCTGCAGTACTTCTGCTGGGTTATTTTGTTTTGCTGACATTTCTGTCTATGTACAAATGGCAGTCTTGGTCTACAAATGGGGACAGTAAGTTTGTCTGCTGGGGGACAGTCTAGCATCTGTTCTCAACTTAGGGAGAGAACGTTTAGGGATCCTAGCCTTTTTCTAACTCCATTGGTAAGACATTGCGGGTGGGATTGCCTTTAAGACTACGTGGAGCTGAAGATCAGACAAGTGTGCCTGCTGCTTCAGTTGGAACTGTGGGCCATTTCTGCTCTGAAATGTGAAGTGATAGTCCCTACTGGAACAGGGCTTTACTGACTGCTACTCTCATCTTACGTTCTCTCAATGTGCGACAGGAGCAAATGGTTGATGGCTTTGTAAAATACTAAAATTGCAGCATAAATCTGCATTTCTTTTTATATTATTCATGTTTAGTGTGCTGAATTGTTTTCTAGGTTATGCTTCAAGATACTTTGAGGCCCTAGTTTGCCTTTTAGAAATTAAGGATTAAAAACAAATACGTACAATGATTTGATAAAGGCGAACTAATAGAAATTATCGTAATTTAGTAGAATAATTACCAAAGAGCTAGAAAATCTGTTGCTTTCATTTGGATGCTGCTATTACTTGATTTAATTTTGTATTATTTTTAGAACCAGATTCATCTGAAACTGTGGTCCTGTCTGTCTTTTTGAAGGACAATTGTTGTCCATCAGAACTAGAAGGAACTTGTATGGTTTCATATAATATACCCACAGGTAAGCCACTGGAGACTTGAAAGTGATTTGCCTTTTTTTTGAGGCCTTTTTCCTTATATATTTCTTATAAATGTTCTTTTGAGATATACTGGAGGCAGTAGTAATTAAAGAAATAATGTTTATCTAATCTTCAGTTTTAGTTAATGTTTTGTGTTGCATCAACGTATGTAATTGGTCTTACAGAGGTAAAATCGTAAGCTTATTTCTTGGGAAACAGCTGTACCAGCTTTCTCACTCTGTCCTATCAATTTACTTCTGTTCTGCTCCTTAAGGAACCTCTTCTTGGAGTGAGAAGTTGATTACATCTTTATGACTATTCACCCTTCAGGTCTGCCAACCAATGTGACGATAATGCGTCCCCACAGAGAATGAGATCTGAATAAGCATTGGGAGTGATTATTCCTCACTTCCTTTTTAACAGATGAACATACTCATTCCAAATAAATAAACTAACCCAAACAAATAGAAACCAAGGCATTCTTTTATAATGTTTTAATGTCCTAGTGATAGAATATGTAAATTTTTCCTGTTATCCATAACCAAAGATTGATTAGCTTAGTGTTCTACACACACCCTTGTGAATGTGTCGGGCTACAGAGAAGCTGTGTGTAGGCAGGGCTTCCATGTTAAATGCTGCAAAAACTAGTTTAAGCTGTCAGTTCTTTACCCCTTACTGCTTGGCTTTACTCCTGCACTTCCTCCCCTGTTGTGGTCAGACAGTCACCAGTTGTTTCTCAGCCAGATTTGCTGATTTGGTTCACTGTGCAAAGGCAGAGCTGTGCCAGCACAAATGGAGTAGATTGGTATCAAAGAAGTGCATGTGAACTTAGGGCTTCTGTGAAGGGTGGTGGTCTTGAGTACCTTATGCTATATCAGCACTTTTATGTTAGCATTTTGTTTGCATCACTTCACACTTGAAACATTGTGTTTATGATGGTAGTCTAGGCTCTGCGATGACTGGCGTGTTTATTTCTAGAAAAATAATGAAACTCATGTTTTTAAAGAAAAGGATGCCCTCCCTTTTTCTTGGGAGCCTGCATGAACAGCTTGTACAACTTCAGTCCCTCTGTCCTGTGATTCTGACTGCATATTCCTTGTGAATGAGATGCTGTGCATTCATAACTGTCCAAGTTAGGGACGTGGCCTTAGACAGGTTCTGTGGTATGGCTGAATAGGTAGCACACTAGTGAGTGTCTTGGATCCTCTGATTTAGAGAGCTTGGTTTTTTTTTTTTTTGGTTGGTCTTGTTTCTGTAACTTTGCTTTGTAAGACCAGAAAATGGATGTGTTATTTCTTTCAGGTAATGCTAATAGAACTTGCACTTGTATTTTAGATATTAAGTTGGATTTTGCAAGCCTTTTGGTTAGGGAAGTAAGAAGATCTTGCCTCTTGAGTGTGTTTTATGGTTTATGTGCAATTAAAAAAAAAAGAATAAGCGGACATGATATCTAACAGAATTATAGAAACTGAAAGATAAATTTTAAACACTATCTTTGGTGGTTGGATTTGGAAGACTTCTAAGTAAAGGAACATAATTAGGGTTGGGGCTAGGATCTGCTAATTTTTTTTGATATTTATTTAAATTATTCATCTGGGATAATTCTGTGGAATTACATACAAATACTAGTGTTACTTGGCAGTCAAATCCTTAAGTATAATATACTAGTAAACAAACTCAAAGTGTTTTTGTGACTTCATTTTATCTGAACAGAGACTGTTTCCTCTTTAGTTTTTTAAGATATCCATATTTGTGACCAAATCATTCTTCATTCTGTCTCTGTGGGATTCACACAGCTGAAGCTTAATGAGTCAGTCACTTGGATGGGGTTGCACTATTGATGAATGTGGTCTCATGTCTGGTTTTTGGCTAGTTTTATGTCTTTATGTATTGTCTACTTAACAAATGTGGCTTAAGTTCTTAAAATTCTGTTACATTTCCTTTTTTTTTTTTTAATTTGAGTAATATCTCATGTATTTTTTTCCCCTTTTGTCCTGTTGCTGGTCATATGGCAGAGCTCAATCCTGAAGGTGAGTGAATGCAAAAAATGCAAAGTTTTATGAGTGGCAGTGTATGCTGAATAAAACAGATTTGGAAGGGAGCTGTTATTTTGCCTATTATTTCTGTAAGATCTTATTTGTCTTGGTTTGATGCTATGAAGGTGTGGATATAGAGAATAGAAGGTCATAAGGACATTTCTTGGTGAAGCATATTGCACTTTTTCATATGTAACGTGGGAATTTTGCAAAGTATTAAGTTCCTTGTACATTGAGATTGGAAATTGAAAGCAATTATTCTTTCTTTCTTGTATCTGTTTTTTTCCCAGTTTTAGCAGTTCGGCGGCTAAATTATATCTTTGGTGCAACTGAAACAGCTATTAAGCATTTATGCTGTTTGGGCTGAGTAGCTCTGAGAATGATGTCACAACATGTCTTCATTCCAATTCCTATTGCAAACATCTTATTCAAGGCTAGAAGGCTGCTTTCTGTCTGAGAATACAAAACTTAGCTGTGATTATGGTAGATACAATTCTTGGAAAAGGTACAATTAAGAGACAAAACAAGACTGGAAAATTAGCTTATGTATCTGTAGACTAAAAAGAGAGAAGATTAGTTTTGCAGTGTAGTTGTAGATGTGTTGAAAAGGTGCAGTGCTTGTATTTTAAGATATTTTATGAGCTTGAAAATATTTTATGAACTTTAAAAATAAATATTTTAAGTACACTTTCCTTCACCTTTTGGGAAGGTAAAAAAGTTGATTGTCCTAGATTTAGAGATCAACTGAAAGGGAGTTTTCAGTTTTTCAGTTTTCCAAAACAGAAGTTATAGATGTATGTATATTTGAGTCTTATTTTTCAATACTTATGCTCTTTCGAGCTTACTAAGTGGAGTAAAAATTAGCATATAGATAACTGTTAATGGTTCCCTTCCTTTTCTGGTTGCTGGATATTTCAGCAGACCTTGAGGTGTTTTGCAGGAAATAGATGCTTGAACTGTCTCAATAAGATACTGCTCTTGGCAAGAATAACTATTACCCTGTGGCACGTTTCTGCTACACAAAGTAATTTTAAAAAGTAATTATCAATGAACTATATAAAAAAAAGTGTATATAGTTTGAAAGAATACCATTCTAAAAATAAAGATTGGGTTTTTGTTTTAAGAAATATCTAAACAAGATGAAAACCTTATGCTGAGGAGGATGTTGCCGAGCACAGTAAACTTTGTAGAATTATCTTTGACAAAATCTTTTTGAGTTACTATGGGATGCACTGGGCTACATAAATTCAGGGTCATCAATACTGGAACAAATATGAATTCTCTGAATATTTAACATCCTAAATTGGGAATTCTGAGTTTTAATACTTTTTATCACACACATTAATGTTTCAAATATGATTACATGAATGCACGAGGAATTTGGAAATGAAATAGTATCTACAGGGCATGTGACTTTTATTACTTTTATCAGGTAAGTGCATAGTATGCCTTTAAATACTAGTACCTTATATGATATGTTAGGCATCATCTGTTTTGTTTCAGATAAGAGGAGAATCTGAATTTTTATTTCCAATTTTTTTTTTATTACAGTACTAAAATTGTGTATCATGCAAAGTATCACAACTCTGACTGAAGTGAGATGTGTTGCTGTTCATAACATCAATGGGTTGAGGAAGTTCTAACTCCCACACATGCCTACTGTTTTACATTTCCTTACTACCACTTAAAATTCTGAAATACTCTGAAACATTTCCCAGCAAGAGTTTTCACTGTAGTGATAAATTTTTTTGGAGCTTTTTTGTTTGTTTATCTTACATGTACTTATTTTGGATTAATTGACTAGAAATCTCCCCAGCCTCCTCCAAAAGCTAGAGGATACTTGATTTAGTTTTGATTTGACCCTTGTCTGAAATGTCGAAAAGTTACATTTATGATGAGGCAGACTGATAGCAGACTATGTAGAAAAAGCTGAAACAACAAGAAAAATGTCTTGTTTTAAGTATAAAAATATAAAAATAAATATAATTATACATTAGAATATTTTTGCCTTCTTTTGCAACCCTAATTTTTTTCCTGTTGATAAGTTTCCATATCTAAGTTCAATGCTAAGATGTTTGTGTTATGTTGTCATCAAGAAAAATTTTAGTTTTCCCATCTAATAATGAAGATACAGTTGAATTAATGATACTGAAAGATCATGGGTTTGTTTTCAAGTATTCCTTCAGGAATTTTCCTTGGAACTTGCAGATACCCTGATGTTGAAAACCTGTCTTCAGTTTGAATGAGTTTTTTGCTCACTTTTCTCTGATTTTATATTTTACAAGCTGCTACAGAATAGTTACTTGGAGGCATTATCAACCAGCCAAAACAGCTAGTGAATTGACAGGGAAAATCTGAGCCTTAGGGTAGCATTTTTTCCCTGAGATGTGTCTTAGAAGTAATTTTTTCATTGGAAGACATCTGAGAGCAAACAAACAAAATTACTAGCAAAAAGGATTGCTTAGATGGCTATTGAATGTTTGAGCTCAATTTTTATACTCTCTTTATATGCCTCTGGGTAGCTATCAGTTTCATGACTTTTTTGACAGTAACTTACTTTATTGTCTCTAAAAATCTATTTTGTTAAACAAGGTTTTCCTGTAGCTGCTTCAGCAAAAAAATTGTCCTTAAAATCCCCCTAATCTGTCTGCTCAAAAGAGCAAGTACTCCATATTTCATAGGAATGAGCACTTCTGCATTTTGCTTAGAATATACCAGGCAATTGCTGACATGCCAGAAATTTTAAACAATATTTATATCTGACAAAATTTTTGACACATGCAAATGTGTTTTCTAAGTGTTAGTGTTAAACCTTCTTTTCTCCTGCACCATTCTGATGAAATTGCTTGTGATAGTAGATCCCAATACTAAGGGCAGGAGCCAGTTTGTTCAACAGTTCTGTTTTATTATGATGCAATAAGCTGAAAGATAGAATTTAATATACATTTGGGTAATAACCTCTATTGGATACATTCTTTTTCTGAGCCACAAACCTTGGACTGATAATATGAAGGTTGCATAGATGTTATTTAAGATTATATAAAAAAATAGTAAATATGCTCATAAAAAGCATTTAGTTTGTGATGTTCCTGATGAAAATGTTGATGCTTCAATTCTGTATTTGAAGCATCCAGAGTAATAACACAGCTGTTGTTTATGTTAAAGTGGTATTGTTTGTCTAGAGCATTAAATAAAACTAATCTTCATTGCATGTTAATTAGCATAAATACAGTATGCGGTAGTTTTGTTAATAAGTCTTGCTTTCCTATGAATATCAAAATGGTAACTTTAGAAGATAATTAAAAGTATTCAAATTTAAAGATATTTTAGGTGAAAATCTTTAAAAAAATTAGAATTTTATATACTTTTGGTTTTCATGCATTCCTTAATCACATTAAATATCTTGGTATACTTCTTCGAGGCATGAGTGGCATGAAGTATCCTGTATTCAGAATGTGGAAATGAAAAATGAATCTGTGTTCTTTCACTTTAGGAATACCGAGAGTTGCACAGTGTAACTTCAGCCTGCCTTTCAAGTTAATATGCTTTCCAGCTCAACCTTCAAAAGCAGCAAACCATAAGCTAACTATTGATACCAACAAACCTCCTATCAGTTTTGTCACAATTTTTCCAGGTAGGTTTTTAAATATGAAATGTGTTAGAAGCTCCCAACAGGAATTGTTTGTCCATGTGAAGTAATGAGGTAATTAAAAAAGCCCATGTTGGTATATGAAAAAAGGTATTTTGAAAGAAGTGATGGCATAATATTTCAATAATAATACACCTGGGGTAGTATACCTGCCTCTGGTAAAACTGAAGATTTCTTTACATGGTATAGATCTAATTTTTATGTATGCAGACAATAATTTTACATAAAATTGCTTAAGTGGTGTTGTAATGGGGAAAACATGGGCATTCATTTAAAAAAAAGATGAGCAGGGCAAAGTAGAAGTGGTAAATGCTGCATGTAGGGGATACAGTTGCTTTGGAGGATGACTTGTGGAGTATTTGATATATTGGTCTGAAGCTGATCATATTTAATAATTTCAGTAGCCTTCTTGGACCAAAAAGACTTGAACATAGTGTCATTTTCTGACACGCAAACCCGAACTGTGTTCTCTATTCAGCATTATATTAAAATAGCATGAAGGAGAAGTTCAGTTCCACTGAAAAAGAAGAATGAAATGGAGTACTATAAAGTGTAATGTTATGGAAAATAATTTTTGCTGTAATTATGAGCTCATAATTTGAGTAGAGGAGGTGGAAATTACCACAGGAATACTCTGTGGTACAATATATTGTAATCATAAGCAAACAAATAAAAATTAAGGATGCATTACACAAAATGTTTCCATGCAGGAAACCAATATGTTACTGTGCACTGACAAACTGAGTGCTGGGTGCTGATATTAAATAAAATATAATGTATATAACTCAAAAGTGTAGAAAAATGTTATCTAGAGATCTCAAGAGGAGAATTAAAAGAAAGTGACTCATTTAGCTTAATAATGCACAGGCAAAATAAAGATAATACAGTTGACTTCAGTAAATATTTTGCGGCTATATCATGGGTCTAGATGATCATACTGGCGCAAGAAGAAATTAATAAACAGGGCTTATAAAGAATGTGAGTGAGTTCAGTCTGGCAGTGATTAAGTTTTGGAACTTCAGATGACTCAGGTTCTGGAACAGTTTGCTAAGACTGTATGGGCCAACAACTTTACTATTGTATTTTTAAGGAGTAGCCGGATCTCTTTTTAAAGCTTGTATAGTGTGTTTGTCTAAGAACAGTGATGCAGGCTTTGTTGTTGTGTTGGTTTTTTTTGTTTTTTTGTTTTTTTTTTTTTTTTGTAGCATGATTCTCTTCACCTTAAGGGTAAATATAACTTCTCTCTCAACTGGATGTGCTGTGTAATACTTGAAACACAGCAACTTTTTTTTTAACGGTCTGTATTTTGAGTTTTTAATAGTGGGCTTCCATTACTGCTAAGCAGTAGTGCTTTCAGAATAGCACGTTATATTTTATTTTTAACCTAGGGATGCATTGTTGAGAATACAGCTCAAAACATAGGACTAAGAAGGCATTAAAGCGTTGTGATTTCTGTTCTTTTCATTTACAGTGATTAAAAAAAAGTATGCTGTTTATGATGTGATTCGTGAACAAACTTTGAATTATTGGTGTTTGCAATAGAAGTTGTATCTCTTCTCCTCTCTGTTTTGTCTTATTTTGAGGAGAGGTACTGGGAGTAGCGGTGACAAAGAATAGTTTTTAAAATATGGTATTCTAAAATTAAACCTTTTAAATTGGTATGATCCACTACATGGAATGAAAAGAAAGATGGAAATGGATGGACTTTGCAGAGTAGCTAGTTTTAGCAAGCTGAATGTTTGTATTGCTCTGTGCTGACAGCTTAAAAGAGAGTGGGCTTAAGCATTTTAATGATAATTTCTGCAAAAGCTTTGTATAAGTATCTGAATTAAAGACGACCTTGCATCTGGTAAAAGGTGGTAATCTCTGGGCTCTACGCTAATTGCAGTTCTTTTTAGAATGTACAGACTGAACCTCTAGGAAACCAACCTTTTGTTTTCAGGCTGGGGAAGAGAAGCAGTGTGGCTCACATTCCACCTGTGAAAGAATGAAGGGTGTACCAAAATGCTGATATTTGTTGCTTTTAAACCCTAAGAAGGGAAACGATCTCATTCATCTGCTTGTGCAGAGGTTGATGTAGTCCTGGCTGTAGATTGAGGTTTGCCAAATGCCGGTGTCAAATTACAGAAAATGGTGTTTAACTTTCTTTTTCAGACTTTGTTGATCCATCTGAGGGTGACCAGGCAAATGCTCTGGGATTTGAGTTTTTAACTGGTTCAAAAACCACTCTTCTTGCTTCAAAAACATCACGTAAGTTCTATCAGTATTTGAGTGAAAGAAACCTGATCATCAGTTAGTATATGTATGAAATGAGAATGTGGATCATACAAAGGATAATCAGTGTTTGCAAATGAACACAGGAGTTTCAAAGTGTTAACTGATGGTTTCTTACCTCCTCTCAAGTACAAAATTGTGTAACAAAACAGTAAGTCATATTCAAAATATAGTACACTACAGTGGCAGTTCTCTGAAGAAATTGTATTTTCTGAAAGTTTTTAGAAGTGTTTTTATTCATAAGCTAATACTGTCATTATAATAATGGAAAACACCGTCATCTTTTCTCAAAGGAATTTCAACATCTGTGTTTGGAATTAGTCACCTACTGGAATTTTTTAAAGGGATTAAAAAGCAAGTTTCTAACTTTCCACTGATTCTCCGTAATCCTTGACTTATATTAGGCACCAGACCCTACTTGCTTCTCTGCATCTAAGTAAATGCCCATCTCTTACTGTTAGATGCCTGTATATCTTTATAAGTAAGAGATTATGGATTCAAGGTCCTTCTTATTATGTTTACAGAGTGTATGAACATACCAGCAGATATGCTATTACCTAGTCCAGTTTCTCTTGTATAGAGCAATTTGTGAATTAAATAGTCCTGTTCCAACCACCTGAATTTGTGCTCTTTGAAAGAGATTAGTTCTCTTAATTTTCAAGAGTTTATGGTCTTGCTCTGTACAACTGCTCAACTTGCTAAACTCTTTCTTGTCATGTGCCTTGGAACCAAATCAGTTCAATTGTGTTTAGCATTTTCCATGCCAGCAGCACACAAAGTCTTCATTTAATACAGCAGACTACCAATTGAAAAGCTAGAAAAGCAATTGTGCACTGCAGAGGGTTCAGTTGGAACACTGTGTGAATGCTTTGTGGAAACTGCTTTGAGTGAAAAATCACGATTTGGTTTGTTGATGTGAAATTTTTTCAAGACAGAGATAATTGTCCTTGCTGTTTTCAGAGATCCATATTCGTGACGGGCTGTATAAATACTGATGGGGTCATCTGTGAGCTATGAGATAATATTTAATACCTTTTCTAATGTAATCATATGTGTTAAAACCAGAAACCATCTGGAGAGAAATTTTCATTTTACCAAGAATTGTTTTATATTTCTAAGGATCAAATCCATGTGTATTGTTTTTTGTATGCACTATTTACATGCTTAAGTGTTACTTTGTTTTTAGTATTTCTTTGAATAGTAGATCTTAAATAGTTTTCGCTAAACTAGATGTGCAATGATAATTTTTAAAAAACTAAACAATTGAAAGGATTTCTAAATAACTTTTTCCTGGATTGCAGTTTAAATCTTTGATTTGGACTTTGTTTTGCATACTTGCTAAATCTGATTGCTGTAAGGACAAATTTGTGTCTATGTAATGAATATATTTTAGTTTCTACTGAAGGCCATAACTTTTAATCTCACACACCCCTACCCCCAATCCTCAATCTTTTCCTCTCAGGTTTGTTTATTCACCAGCTAGGAATGACGCTTGCAGTCTTAGAATAAACTTTCCCACACTGCTTTACTTGTGAAGTTCACTTTACAAAGAAGCTTCACAATATCTGTTTCTCTTAGGGTGGCTACTCATTTGCTGTGTATGGGAATCCTAACTTTAGAAAACAAATGAGTGGAATGATGTCACTTTCTATGTTAGCAGCCTGTTTCCAGCATCCGCTTTATGCATTGGATTGGGCTGGTTAGAGAAGGTCTTAGGGGAAATATACTCATTTGAAACGCTACCTAAATAAAGCTTATTTAAAGGTAAATATTTGTAAAAAAATCTCATAGTCAAGCATAATTCAGAATATTTTTATGAACAGAGACTATTGATAATACAAAAAATTGTTTGGTAGAATGTCATGATGCTAAAATTATTGTGCTTGACAGAACAGATCTTCTGTGGAGCTAATGAATGTAGATGAAATTATGTATTATTTGGTAGGTACTTACTCTCCTATGTAGCACTGAGCTTATACTTCGTAAAAGTGCTTATGTAGCATTTTAATTGAGGAAATATTCTTCAAAAAGAAACCTGTATGTGTAGATAAATTTTGACTAGAAATAATGATGTTTCACAAAAGTAAAAGAAGTTTTTAAGATCAAGCCTTATTTCTGGTTTTCCATAAAAGGGGTTTATCATGGACAATGGAAGAAGGCCTCTTTTTCCAATATTCCTTATCAAATAGACCTTAAGTTCTGAATGAGGAGAGCTGCATGTAGCAATGAAGGTCTTCAGGTTCACTTGGGTTTCACAGCTGAAGCTGCAAACAGGAGCAACATCTGTTTTCATGTTAGTTTTTAATTGTATAAGCTAATCCATTTTGAACAGTGTGGTAATTGAAGATATTACTTCAACTCATCAAGGCTGCTGCAAAGAAGCCCAGCCTGAAGTACATCTTGACAGAAAATCTATAAAGTAGCTTGCACCAGCTAGATTAAGGCTTTAAGGCGGATTTTTTTGGCTGAAATTTTTAAAACTGTCTTTTAATGAAAGTGTGAAGAAGACTTGACTGCTAAGTGTGGCTGGGTTTTTTTTCTTCTGATGCGGGTTTCCTAGCTCAGAAGTGAACTGGATCTTCAAAACTTCCTACTGGCAGAGCAACCATTCCTAATGCAGGTTGTGCCATTTGGACAGCCTGTTGCAGAGTGAAAAGACCTTGTAACCTATTTAATCTATTGGTGCCTCTCAGTTTCCTGCTTTTCTGATTGAGAACTTTCTGAAAATCTGTTATAATTCTCTGTAATGGAGCTTATTTTAACAAAAAGCTAATACTAGTTGGTTAATCATCATAAAAACATGGGATGAACAGAAGCACAGTTATTTCTTTTTTTTTTCACTGTATTTCTGTTTAGACCATGTGTTTAGTTTAACTACAGATTCTCAGTTTTATAACATTTCTAAATCTAATTTGTCTTTTTTAAGAGTTGGAAGATCATGTTAAGCAAATTATTGCAATGTTCTCTACTCAGGCCATGGTAAAAATTAGATTGTGTTTGTATTGACCAACAAACAGTGTATGGAAACTAAATGTGCATTTTGGAGGAAATTAGTTTTGTCCATTTTAAACCATTAATGTATTAGATATGTCAATTATAAATAGAATGACTGTTGATTTGGCCTGGAAACATCTGAGCTAATTTCCATCAAGGAAAAATCACTTAAGGCAACGTATGATGATACATCCCAGTAAGTCCAGCCATTACATTGTGAGTGTTTAAAAAATGGATATTAGGTTGAATGCTATCTTTAGCAGATGGTGTTATTTTCTTTAACAAGCATGTTTTTAAATAAAACTTGCTTCTTTCCTGTTACACTGTAAACAGAATTTGTCATTCTGTATTCAGTGAAATACGTATCCTGGGAATGATGCCAGTGGTAATGTCAAACAAACTTGAATTACTAATGTTGAGAAAATTTAAAATAAGTGCATTCAAGTTTAAAAGACTGGTTAATTTGATTTACTGTGGACCTTTTTACCAAGGGCAAAAAAAAAAGAATGATTTTGTGTTAAATCCTCACAGCTGCATTTCTATCTATCCTTTTTTTGTTAGTTATTGGCAGACATGTAATGAAAGGATGTTAGGAACTTATGTTTGAAAATGCTTTACCTGAAAAAATTAAAATTAATAGGCTGCTATGATTTTCCACAATGTTTTTCTCAACATTTATCCGTTATTATTAGTTACTTCTGTTAATTAAACTAGTATTAATATTAGTTAATTCTGATTTCCTAGAAGCTGGAGAGAGGATTATACAAATGTGAACTAGAAATAAAATCTCATTCCACTACCCTGCTATTTTAAAAGTCACTAAAATCTGATAAGTTAAATGAATTTGCTGGGACAGATAACACTAACTGGATTTGGTTTTTCACTTCAGTTTTATTAACACTTTTCATTTCTACACTAAGCCATTTTTACAAAGTCATAGTATGTAGATGGATAAGAATCACCTTCTATTAATATTAGTTGTATTTAACGTGAAGCATAGTGCTATCAATAAAACACAAGTGTTTCTTTAACACTAGTGAGTGTACACGTCTTAAGAAAATCTCACGTAGACTGTGGATACAGTTAACAAGTTCAATTTGCGTGTTAGTTAAACTGTTGTATTGTGAATTTATGTGTCTGAAAACTGTGTTTATCAGTCTTGTATTTGTTCTTGGACTCAAAGAACGATACAGGATTCAGAGTGATCAGTTGGAAGACCTTTGGCTGGTAACAAAAGAGCTCATACACCGACTAGAAGTACATTTCAAGAAGCAGAACTGCAAGGATTTTGCTTGTACCTTTTCTGGTTCAATTCCCCTGCAAGAATATTTTGAACTAATTGATTGCCATTTTGAGGTATGTTACATAATATGTGAATAGCTAATTGTCTGCTAGTTTAAAATTGTATGTTAGTGCAATAATTAATCAGATTTTAACTATAGTATTGCAGGCATTTGGCTTTCAGAAAATAGAAACTTCTGTCTAAGGGAAAGTCCTGTCAAATTTTTAAAAAACTGCCCTTGTAAAAGTAGTATTGGAGGCTCAAGGAGGTTTGCCAGTCCAGAAATCAGAGAAATCTAATTACTTTTTCCTGTTTGGCTGTGCAGGTGACAATGAAAAGTCTCCGGTGGTTCAGCTAGCTTGTAGAAATAGCTAATAAAGTAAAATATATACATTCTTTCCCCCACACCTTTCCAATAAAAAAGTAGAGAATAGCTGTTTGAAAATTTCTGTTAAACTTGTGTATTGGGCAAAAGCAGCAACATATGTATGCAAAAATGAGAAATACTATTGGATGTTCTTTCATGCTGTTAAATTTTCTGTGAGGTGGAGCCGTCACCATACAGAAAGATGGAAGTTGTCACTGAGATTTTCTGGGATTTTCTGAGTGGTCAGCCTAGATCCTGGTCTGTAGCTCAAGCTCTCGAATAGTTATTCTATTGTCTTTCAACTAATTTGAAAGTAAAAAATGCTGATGTTTTTTAAGTGACTGATATTGTAGAAATACCTTGAACCTAGGCTTCTGTAGATTCTATAACAAGCTTAAATACATTGAAGTTCGAAATACAGGTGTGATTTCTGAGATGCTTATTTAGACTCTAATTATGTTGCAGCTGGCTCTTTTGAAATTTCTGAATTTTTACTGTAATTATCTGGTCTAAAAAATGTCAAATGATCTATTAAAGGCATTCCATCCCTGTTAGTTTCAACACTCTCTCTTTTGGAAAGCTTAGGAGAATATTACCTGAGTTGTCCCTTACCTGAGATGTCCCTTTTTTCCTACTGCTAGTAAAAATTCATAGTATTTCTTTTTCCCTTAGCACCCCTGAACTGTTTTTCATAATCATGTACTGACAGAATGACATTTGCAAATTTTTAAATATAATATGATATGTAAATTTAAGAAACTTACTTTTTCTGTTCATTTTGGGGCACTTTTGCTTGCATTTGGAAAGCTGTGTGTCTTGCTGTTTTATCTGCTAGTTATAGCATGTCAGCTGTACAGAGGTATCACAGCTTTTTAAAAGACTCGTCTTTAGTCATTTTTATTTTAGAGACATATACTGGAAAGTGGTGATTAAAAGAAAAAATAGGAATTTTTATTATCTAGGCACTTGATGTACGATGTTCAGTGTTTTGTGAACACTTCAAGGAATTTTGTTGCTGTAGCTAATCAGTATACGTGAAGGCAAAAAGGATTTAACTTCAGAAAAAGGCAATCATTCAAACAGTACAGAATTCAGTACTTCTATTCATGCTAAGGGAATAACCATTTACCTTCTGCTGCAATGAATATCAAGTCCAATACACTTTATATTTGTCATAAATAGCACACCAAACCAAGAAGAAGCCTTCATGTCTTAGTAGTGAAATTGCATTCTTGTTAATAGGCTGCTTGATGAGATATTTATGCATTTTCAGAGGTTATTGTGGCTGTTGACAATTAGTTTTGATTTCAGTGGCAAATGATAGTTCTTGAAAGTGTTAAGCTCTAAGGAGTATAAAGTATGAAACTGGCATAAATGAAATCATATTTGAGTATTACATTCTGTCTCAAAAATGTTCCTATCCTTCTCCCATTTCATTTGGAATGTGCATACATAAATATATATGACCCTTAACCTGAATTCTTGAAAACCCTTGAATTGCAGCTACGTTTGAATGCTGAGAAATTTCAGGAGCTGTTATCTGAAAGGGCTGTACAGTTTCGAGCTATTGAGCGGCGACTGCTGACACGATTCAAAGACAAAACTCCAGCTCCTCTTCAACATCTGGACACCTTGCTAGAAGGAACATTCAGAGAGGTCAGTACAGTTTAATTATGAGCCTAGCCTTTCTTGCTGGTAAAACCTAGCTTAAAGCATATAAGCTATGCTTTCCTGGTTACATTTACCATCCAAGAGACCAGGAAGCAGTAATTTGTTTAACCTAATAGTCCCTGTAACTTTCCAGATGATTTGCAACAGTTTTATTTAATCTGTGACCACAAAATCTTTACTCCTGGGTCATACCAGCTTGACAGCACATCATTCTTTTCTAACTGATGTTGATAGTGTAAATATTTTATAGTTCATGTGAAAATATTTTATAGTTCATAGCTTGTGTAAATATTTTATGGTACACTGTAAACTGGTGGAATGGTTTGGCTGGTGTAACATTCACAACAAAATTGTCTGAGACTGACCATGTCCTTCCTGTGGGGATTTATGTTCTAATAATTTCAGAATGTGATAGCTCCAGAACAGTGTTTAAAAAAACCCCCAAAAAATCCTTCCCAAGCCATCCCCATACTGGACAAAGAATAAACCAATTTTTCTTTCTGCCTCAGCTCTGCGTTGCTTTAGAATGACTTTTTCATGATATGTCCCCTTTGTTAAGAAGTTATTTTATGTGCTTTTTTGTGCTTTTCTTTTGGAGGATCTGATTTTACGTTCTGACATGCCTTGTTTGAGAAGCCGAGTCACAATTAGAGTCTTTACTGGAAAAAAGACTTAGCTTTGTGCAGTGTTGTATATCACAACAACTAAAATCCAAAGGTGTTAAGGAAAAGTATTTCCCCATTTCCCCCTACTGTTTCATCTAAGAAAACATTTATTTAAATTGGAGAAAACTGCCTTTCCATGTATGCTTATACGTAAGTCAGATTTGCTTTTATTCTAGTCTGTACTGAGTTCACAGTAATATTCCAGTCTTTGCTGAGTTCATGTGAGTTCACATGAGATTATTTAAGTTTGAAAGTGGGGATTTTCAGGTTGCTTTAATAAATACTAGGTATTGTGCTAGATGGGTTATTCTTTAACACTTTGAAATTGCGTGACTGAATAAGCCTGAAAGCTTAACACAAGTGAATTTCTTGAGTCTGCTTTTACTGTGTAGAACTTTCTGCCTTTAAACTTGAACAAATGGGATGTGCTTGACAGTTTTCTTACGTAGTTGATTTGAAAGCTGAATTCTGAGAATATGACAAAAGTCAGGTTGTTGAAATAGATGCAAATTGCCAAAGCTTATTTTATAAAGTCCTTCAAACCAACATTAGATGGGTGCTTTTCTTATCATTACTGTTGTAGGCTTTTTGAATTGGGATGGGTGTAGTTGAAAGAAGAATGAGGAAAAAGATTTCTTTTCAAAGAACAAATGTTTACATTTTTTCATAATTGTTTAAACTTGGTAGATTTCTTGGTAGATTTCCTTTGTAATTTCTTTTCTTTGTGGGAATCCCCTACCAACAAAGAAATGTTGTTATTGTTACTATAAACAAAGTGTAGTAAAATGATGATTGCCATAGATACCTCACTGCTGCATGTGTTGTTTTGAAAGTGAGATCTGTAGTAGAGTTTAATATTGACTCTTCTGTGGGGATGAAATGAAATTGCTCAATGTTGCATTTTCTGTATTAGAAAAGACCTTGTATTTTTTAAATTCAGTACCATATTCTGTCTTTATTTGAACAAGTATGTCTAATGCAAATAGTTGAGGTATTCAAAATGTGATAAATGTGTTTTCTGAAAAGGAATAATGAAGCTGGTTAAATATGAACAGAATGAGGTCTCACTCCAAAAAATCTTTTAAGCATGTAGCTTTTTGACATTGAAATAAATATGCCTTTTCTTTTCTTATAATTGTCTGAAAATTCCATCTCCTCTCTTATGTTAAATATTTTTATAATGAGAAAAGAAAAAATTGCCTTGTTTTATTCTCTCATTTTTCACTGAAGTAATTGTTATGTACAAAGCTAAGCGTGGTTTTGTTACTTCTTACATTGTGTTTTGTACTCAGAAGGGAAATGTCTATATTTTGGTTTTAGAGTGTATTCCAAACCTTTTCATCTGGAACAGAAAGGTGTTTCCAGTTAGTGAGTGTGTGATTTTATTAGTCTTTTTAACACAGAATCTCCAGGAATTGGGCACTATATGAATTACATTCTTAGTAGAATAACTATTATAGTGTAGGATTTTTTTAAAATTGAAGCTTTAGTATTAAAACCTGTGCAAATCCACAGGGCTATAAAGATGCCTCTTATTGCTGCCTGTGTTTCCTCACATCAGAACAGTTATATAGCAGATGTATAACCTTTTTATGAACAACTTTTTAAATACAAATCAAATAATGAATATTCAACTCATGTAGTTTCATTGCCTTGGTGTGATAAATACCTATTTTAAACATGTTCTGTACGGTTTCTTTGTCCCCCTGCAAATTGTTATGTGTTTCTGAACTGATTCAAATTTTATGAGTAAAGTAGATTGCAAATGTTAATTTTCAGTTTTTCACTTCAAGTAACAATTGTGTTTGTGTGGTATGTAGGTAGATGTACAATGCATGTCAAAGTTATGATGTCAAACTGGAGAAAATTAATCAAGCTGCATTGGATTTCCTGGCAGAAAGCATTTCTATTTATGAAGTAAATTTTTGCATTAATCCTTGTACACTACCAACAAGGAAGGCTGTATTTAGTGCCCCAATTAAATTACTGGTTGGTCCATGAGAAGGAAACTTTAACTTTACTTTCCATCTTGACAATTATGAAAATTGTAAGCAGGCATCAGTGAGTGCTTTTGGTTTTATAGTCCTGTTTAACATTTTCTTCTAGAATTTGACTTTCTGAAGTAATATTTTAGATCTAAATAGATTGAAGTGAGTATTAACAACAGTTAACAAATAGTGACATCAGGTGTTCCATTCTGGAAGGAAATGGAAAGCTGTTATATACATAGTAGTCTTGTACATTTGAAATAGGAAATGTTATTCTTATGATCTTTAAGGAGGATTTGTAGGAAGGTGCTATGAAAATAATGGAAAAATCAGTTTGCAATAGATGCTATTTATATGCTTGTGAATTTCTTGATCTGCTAAAAAAAATTTAGCAGCGCAGTTGGACATGGTGCTAGCACTTGGTCTAAGAAAGGATTTTAATCAGATACATTTAAAAGCAGTTGAATGGTAGTTGAGATTCCATATATGTTTTGTAGTTTAAAGGACTTCAAATACGAAATGAGATTGCAGCGAATTTTATGGTAGCTGTTGTAAACAGCATGTACTTTGTGTAATGCTCCCCTACTAGAGACGTTATTGCTTGAAAGTGCAGTTTAATGATCTTTTATGTGTACAGTGTGTTTTCTGTCATAATAGAAAAAAATATTCATAGTTTGGCAATAGCTGCAGGTTCTTGCCCTGAAATCATAATTTTCATGCATTGACTCTTGGCAAACATTACTTGGATTTCCAGGTACAAACTGGAATTAATAAGTGTCATAAAAATGAGATGTTTCAATTTCTTATTTCAATCCACATGGATTTTAACCTACTGAATATAAGCAATACTAGCTGTAAGCTGTGTTTAACTCTGTTTGGAAGCCTACCACAGTTACATTCTTTTGGGGAAGGAGGAGGATGAATTTTAAATATGGGGTGGAGTTCTCCTAAGGCACTAACTGTTCTTTAACCAATTTTAAATACTTAAAACATGAATCTGAGACAAGATTGAGCAGTTCCAGTTTACAAAAAAGAATGTAACTACAAAGCAGTCACTTCTACCTTGCATTGCTTCATCATTTGTCTTGCTTTTTCTGACTTTTTTTGTAATACAAACATATTTTCCCTATATCCTCACACTTCCAACATATATAGTATAGTTCCCTTCCTGTTCTTTGATGGCATTATTGTGCAGTAACTCAGGTTTCCCCATGTTCTGAGGTGTCTTGATCCCCACCCTATAAAACCACTGACTTCCTTGTCCTTTCTAATGATGAGATCTTATTTTTTACCCTTGCCCCCAGCACCACTCTGACAGTTTCTTATTTGTGCACTGTCAACCCAGTGCACAAATTAGTGCTGACTGGCAGAGGCCACCTACCCATAGAAGATGGATGATGCCCTCTGTCACAGGAGAAATAGTTAAATAGTCCCCTCCTAGTCTGCTAATTAAAAAAAAAAAAGGTTATAGAGGAACTGAACGATTTCTGGCTCTTCATGTTACTGTAACATTTTGTGTGGTCATTGGAAATGACAATTATTAGGAATGGACTTCCAGAACAAATCTGACATAAATAGCCAGGACAGTTTTATAACCTTAGACATCTAGATTTAAGAACTGTGTATTTTCCAGACTGGATCTTTTTTTATGATCAGTGCTACATTTTAGCTTTTCCTTCAGGTACTTCATAAATTTAAAACCATCTTCCATTAGTGAAAGGACCTAGCACACTTTTCTAACCAGAACTAATTACTGCTGAAAATTTGCTTCCTTTATTTTCTCCTAATGCTGCTATTCTTCTGTGTTCATCTTATTTGTATTAGTATTGAATAACCACTCAGAAATACTTGGCTGTGAAGAGTAATAAGGTGATTTTCAATGTGATTTCCTGAATCTACTCAGTAAACAACTGGAAGTTGTCCAGAATATTCTGCTGTATTTAGTACATGGTTTGTATTTATCTTGACTTATCTTGGTCTTGCGTATTGTAAGTTCTGTATATGAATTGCATCTTGAAGAGATAAATGCACATGGGAATTTTTCACCTAAAAACTCTTCTTGAAACGAGGGGAAAAGCTTCCAAATAGTTTTTCTGATTTCAAGAGGTGCTCATAGGTTTTTCTTTTAAGGTAGTAGGAAATAACACAATTCCTACAGATTTTTTTTTTTTCAATGTAACTTCCCTCATCTGTTCTCCCTTCTGGAGAACATTTTACCATCAGTCTGTTAGAAGTCGTCAACAAACACAATTGTTTCCAGGTAGAGACACCATGACTCCTCATTTAGAATAAAGAAGGCAATTCCATCAGGAGGATCCATTTTAATTCTTTACATGACAGTAAACTGTGTAGGAATGTGTTGCCTGTCACTGAGAAAGCTTTATCCACATGTAAAGGTAGCCATTTTCCTTGAGTTCTGTGATGTGAGCTGTCCCTTGCATATACAGTCCTGGATGTTAGCTGGGGATTTTGGAGTGTTCAGTGGAGACTTCTGAGGAAACAAATGAATTTTTGCAAAGGATTTGGAAGCCAGATGTCTCTAAATGAATGCATCAGTTCGTTTAATTAGTAATGTCACAGGAGTTGTCCTTTCTCTTTCTTACGGAAGTTTTGAAGAAAGGTGCCTATATTTTCGGAACTTTGTGAACTTCATTATGCAGCTATTTCTGTGACATAGTCTAATTTAAACAGAAAGATGGACTATTTCATGCTTTTGAAATGAAATTTAAGCAACTGTGCTATTAATGCCAGCTGCAAAAACTTAGGACTGGCCCACAGTTTTATGTTGCAGCACAAGATTGATGCTGAAGTGTCCTTACTTTTTTGTTTGTTGTTGTTGGTTGCTTTTTTTCTTTTTTTGGCAACTGTTTGGATCCTTTTGGAACTCTTCAATCCCATGTCATTTTCAGAATGACACTGAGTAGCTGTACTACATGACAGGGTCTGGTCTTAAAGTTGATGTTTAGGTAATCAAATCTACCTTTGTGGCATTCTTTTTTTCAAAGAAAGAAAAATATTTAGAGCAACACACAATTAAAGCATATAAGGTCAGATTTGCAGCTCAAAGAACATGCAGCTCATGTTAAATAGTTAACTGAAGTTTTTTTTTTAGAAAAGCCTCCAAAAAAAAAGAGAAAGCTGCAATACAACAGACTTTCAAAACTAAATGTATGGAGATAAAGAAAATCTTTTTCATCCCTGAACAAACTTAGAAGGCCAAGGGAAGTGCACTAAATATTTATGTTTCTTGAGATTTCAGCAGAATGTGTAATTATTCTGAATTTTGGACAAAACTTAAAGGAACTGAGTTAGAATCGCTCTGAGCACATCTTACTTAACAAGACAGTTGGGAGGAATTTTTAGCCCAGTGTTGCTGATCATGCATGTTATGTCTCTCTTTTGTTGTGGTTTGTGATTAGGCAAGAGTGTTGAAACCTTGTCAAGCAGTATTTTATGTATTCAAATACTGTGTGCTGGTTCTTGTCCATTTTATAGTATTTGACACTATCAGGCAAAGTTAGTTTCACATGTAAATCATTACACAATTGAGAGAACTACTTGATTCCGAATTGTACCTTCCAAATCACGTGACTTCCTCTCTGAAATTGTGGCACTTCATGTAAAAACCAATTAACAGTTGACGAATATCTAAAGGTTAGCGTGTTTTGTCCTCCTTGTCTAACACTTGTGATCACTTTTCAGAAAAGATCATTAGCTGATTTAAGCCTCCATTATTCCTGCGAGCCTGGTTATAAGGCATGGGGTTGTGGCCCAGTGTCCAAGGGCTTGCCTTTGACTGGGGTTATTGTCACACATCTGGTTCACTTGAGTTCAGCATCAGCTAGATGTGAATGTGATGCCATCTGGAGGCTTTACACCTGTGTCAAAGTCAAACAAAAAAGTGTACTATTACACCTTCCCATAGTACTGCACTAATGTAGCTACATGGCTCCCAGGTGGTGATGGTTCTCCATCTCCTGTCTTTCAGCTGGTATGGAACAGTTCTGTGACCGTCTGCACCATTCTCTGCTGCTCTGTTTTAGTCGTTTGCTGTGATGTTGGGTGCTGTACCAAGCAGTAATTCAGGTGCTCTGTCTTTTAGTCTCTAGGTATATGCTCTAGGTTTGATCTTGTATCTCTCCTGCTCAGAGTTTTCTGGAGTCCAGTTAACCCAAACTGGTGACAACTCTTTAAGCTTTGTCCAGTTCCTGGTACTGAATTCCCCCTCCACTGAAAGAATGTGTATTTGACACTTACAGTACTTTATAATTCTGTGAAGGAATTTTTAAATGTGAATGTGTACATGAATTTTCTTGTTGTCATGAAGAATACAGGTGTGTGGAAAAGAGAGCCACTCAGATTGGAATGTTCAAAGTTATTTTTATCTGTTCAGCAAGAGATTTGGATCTTGTTGCTGCGTTTGTGCTTCCTTTCTCCCCTCTTTGCTTCTGTTTGTTTCCCATTTTTCTCTGTTCTCAGAATAAGATTCCCCCAGCTATCAAATGACACCCTTTCATTTGATTTTTGACTCTGTTGTTTATGGTTCTTGGTTGGAGACTCACATGATTGAGCTGACTTCTGTCTGGACAGTTTTTTTGTTCAAGGGAGCTGGAAATACTCTAGGTTAGTAATCCTTAATGGTTTCAGGCTGTTAGATAAAGTAATTTTTTTTTATATTTCCATAATGATTTCAGCACAAAGATGGGAAATATATTGAAGGCAAATGCCTTTGCCCTTCTTAGATGTCAGTGTTCATGTACATATGCACATACATATATGCGTTTAACTACTCATAATTCATCATATCTTCATTTTAGTCTTCAGAGTTGTTCCTGAGTGTCTTTTTAGTATTGTCTATATAAAATCCAGATTTCTACTTGTATGATAGTTGGTAATAACAGGTCCAGCACCTAATATACTGCAGAAAAAATATAATCTCCTAATTTCTCTGCTTATCTCTTTTCCATCTACTGATTAGGAAGCCAGTTTCTTATTTTCTAATCTGTAATTTACTACACTGTAGGTGTAATACAAGGCAAATATGTTCATTACAGTTTTTAAAGTAAACATAACTTTCTGATGTTTTGAAAGGTGAAGTACTGTTCCTTGCAGTATTTTAACACTTGCAATGTGTGGAGCACTTGGATCGTTGGTGGTTTATAGTCAGTGGCAAATAAAACTCAATATGTTCTGTTCACTAAAACACAGGGAATGTCATTAAAGGTCCATTAACTCTTTGTTCGAGCCCCTTAACTCTGTTCCTTGCTTATTAATCAGTTGATAAAAATCTCAAAAGTGATCATTAATGATTGAGTATTCTCTCTCGAGTGGCACTTCTGGCACACATGGCCTCGGGAACTTGACATTTTGGGAATGATTCATTACTTGATTAGTAAGGACATTTACCTCAAAGCAAAACCATTAGGGTTTATCATGCATGACTCAAAGGCTATATATCACACCCGCTCCTGTAATAGTCATTTTCCCCAGATAATGTCAGTGGGAACTACACCCATAGTATAAATTAGCTCTTTTTGGCTTGAATAAATACGCTGTTCCTTGGAGGAGTTATATTTAACTTCTCTTGTTTTATTGCTGTTTCTGTTAAATGTAGTTTTTTCATAGCCACTAAAAGCAGCTTGTTGGCTATTACATATAATTAAAATTCTCAATTTTACCGGTGTTCAAATAGTGTTATATTTCTATTTCCTTAAGACTTATTTAACTTTAAGAGTGGAATACTTACAATATCATCAAAGCCCCTTTTTATTAGAAGATGTATTCCAAAAATGTCTGAAAGTAGTTAGCTGTGCTTGGGAAACATATATTAGGATTACTGGCAAAACTTCTGTACTTTGGTCTGTAGTAGCAATTACTTGCTTCAGTGTGGGACAGTCTTCTGACAGGTTAGTCAGTTTGTGGGACAAGTAGGTAAAATTGTTTGTGTTGTCAGTAAGGTGTTTTTTTTTTTTGAGGAAGGAGTTAGACACATGTAAAAGCAGGAAACAACACAGCCATCACAAGAGAAAGAGATTGGAAGTAAAATGTTCTTGTGTGGGTAGATATGGCAGAGAGTGCCTCAGCTGGGGTCTGTTGGACTGCATTCAGTCTGGTCTGTCACAGTTTCCACAGAGGATGGTTCCAGCTGCACTGTGCTGTGTCCTACAGCCCCATCTACTGAATTACTCCCCTTGAACCTGTGAATAGCCGGCTTTGAACACCCACTGCTCCATTCAAATCAGTAAAGGACCAGAGTGCCAGAGTGCCTAAAAATCACCAGCATGATTTTTATTGATTTATTTCCCCCATTCCTCTTGGGGTGCGGTTCCTGCTTTAGAGCATTGTGACCTATCAAAGGATTCCCCAGACTTTGGTTCAGTCCTCAGGGGTATGGGCAGATTGTATCCTCTGGTGTATAAAGGCAATGGTAGGAAGTGATTTATGTCACTTTTTGTGATGTAAACATTCTCTGGCACTTTTTATTACATTTGTTTCATTGGCTAATGACTTTTTGAGGGAGAAGAAATAATATTCCTTTGTAGGGGTAGATCTTGTATCCTCAGCCCAATATGAGGTCACCAGACCATGTATGAGGGCTTTCTGTAGGGACTGAAAGAGCCTGTGTGCATTTGAATGAATGAAAATGGAACCAGTTGGCTACAATTCCCCAAAGAAAGGAATACTGATAAGTTTTATTTCTTTGAAAGAAATGTCATATCTGATAATCTGAATTATTGAATACCCTTGTTGAAGTTTAAATCATTGACAGTCTCTTTCACTGGGATAAGCATACTGCATAGGCAAGGGAGGAAGTGCTACACAGTAGTGTAATAAAAACTTGAATAGAAAAATTGATACCATCTTCATGGAAGGAGGGAAACCCTCTTATTTCATGCTCCCTAGAAAGATTTCTGTATCAGCCTTGTAATTATGTAGTGTGGAAGCATTTTAGGCATAAAAAATATATAGCTAAGAACTAGTGAGCATATCTGGTAGAAGTCACAGTGTTTACTTCGGGAGTTTTTATACATGATCTTTGTGAAATTTCTCATTTTAATTGAATAGTCCAGCTATGATGCATTAAATTACTATTACATTATTATTCATTCTGGTTGATTTCTTCATGCAGTACTAAGAGCATTTTTGGTGGGTCGTGGTGTAATTTCACTGGTTTGCTTTTGGGTAGCTACTATACTTGTTTTACCAGTGTGTACCTGGGTGCAGTGCCTTCAGATAGCTGAAATAATGTTGAACTAGATCAATTGCTGCTGTAAAATCATGATAAGTAATACTGATTTCTTTGATATACAGTAGGTGACAGTTTTGCATTTTGGATGAATGGCAACTATATGTTGGTTTCAAATTCATGCAGAGTAAATATTTCACGGACTTTCACACTTGGATTCAGTGAAATGCCTGGATTTGTGTTAATGTATGCGTTCATTATACCAACAATAAATACTTAGAGGGAGAGCTACATAATTAACGTGATTCAATAGCATTTAACGCCAAACTGATTTAAAACCAAACAAAACCCCCTCCTTCCAAAACAAAACTGAAAACCATACAGGAAATAAGTATTTGGTAGCCAAATTAACTAAATTATTTACTCTTCTAATGCCTGCAGATGTTGGTATGAGTTGGGTGTTGAAGTGGATTTGGTTACTGTTGTAACTGTACTGTAAACCAAGTAATACTGAGCTATTTTGTCTGCAAACTTAAGCTGAAAATGTTTTCCATCATTTTGTACAGCGACTTATTTCCATTACCCTATAGAGAATGAGCATCTAAATTACTGTTCTGTTGTTCCTGGGTAGTCTTGCAGGTGTGACATTTAATTTAGTCACTGATGATGGCTGGCCCAAAATGACTTGTATAGACCAATGTCAGAGGTGGAAATAAGACCTCGCATTATCAGTCCCCTGCTATGCACACTCCTGATCAGCTCAGTTAAGATTCTGCTTGGTATTAGTTACCAGAGGCGGTATAGTAGTAGACTGTGGATTCCTGAAGAAAGAAAAAATTGAAAAATAGTGTAGGTGATTTATCAATAAAAAATAAAACTCTATTTCCTTGTGTGTGTGTCCCTTGCACTCAGCTCAGAGCTGCTGCTTTAGCCACTACCTTTCTGCAGAAACATGTAACTTGTGTGGTCATTCTCCCAATTTAGATCTTTTTAATAAAAGGTACAGTTTATGTTGGACCTAAACTGTTGGTTAAATCTGTAAACTGACAAAAACAAAAGGGAAAAGAATTTTTTTCTCCATTTCTTCTTGCCAGTTGGCATCTCAACAGGTCTATTTTATGTCTCAGTTGTGCTTAACTACTAACTTCTACAGAGTAAGTATTTCTACATTGTGAAGCCTTTAATTATTCTGTTGTGGCTAGTTTAAACCAGTGTGAAAAGGGGAAAGTCAGTTAATGCAGGAAAATTTGGCATAATGAGCTGTGGGGTTCAGAAATCAGGAATGAAGAAGACAGTAATGATATCATAACTGCAGACATAATATTCTTAGGTTTTTATTAAATAGAATGTTCTGCCCATTCTGCTTGCCTTGAGTTCTTTGGCAAAGTTTTGTGGCTGCCAATTTCCTGGTTTAATATTGGCAATTTGTTTTGGATACAGACTTAGTGTTATTTAGGTATCTTAAAATCAAATGTTTGTTTGAATTTCTTTTTGGATGGACAACAAGGACGCTGAAATGTTGAGGTGACAGAGTTTGACCATAACAACTGTAATCCTTCTTTTTCCAGAAAGCCTTTTGGTGAGCCTAGAAAACTGTATGTATGGCTGCTGAAGGCTATACTTGCCAGTTAAATTCCTGTAATATGGGAAGGAAAAGTATGGAAAAAGACATTATATATCACAGAACTGGATTTTTTAAAAATGATATTTTTAAAGGAATCATTCCAGTTCCCTTTAGGAAATTTGAAAGTGTTTGGAATGGATAACATAATTTTTATCTTGTTCATTGTTTATACTCTTAAGGCCAGTCTACTTAGAAAAAGCAACACCTATTAAAGGCCTTTGAATTCAGAGTCTTTCATGTTACAATGAGTCTATTTACTGCTGTCAGTAGGCTTGTAATATATTTAGCTTGAAGAGGTTAACAAGCATACCTTGGAGTGTTACTTTTATTTTCTGTTCTGTGACACTTAGCAAAATCCCATTATACAATTGAGTAGTATTATAATGTTAAAATGTTAATTTGTTCTGCATTCCATTAAAATTGGATTTTTTTCTTGTGCACTGGCCCATGCGTTTTGTATAAAACCTATAATTTAAACACTACTCCATAGAAATGCTCTAAATTAGTAACCTTTTGCCTTTGCTACCTTAATTACATCTCATTATTTAGTACTTAAAGAGCAACCTCTAGCTACTGGTTAAATATTTGCTAGCTAAATAGATTTGTCATGTTAAAGAAAACAGTAGCCCTTGCCTCAGTTGTAATGTGTTTAGGATTTCAGAGTTTTGAGAAACTATGTGCTTCTTGTGCTTTGACTTTTCTGCATTTTCCTTATTTTTTGATTTGTCCTTAATGAGCATTTCATTAGCTGTCTGTTGCTTTTCAATAGGTAATTGAAAGTCTGTCTTAAAATAACTATTTTGAAAAAGACTGTTATGTTTCAACATGGTCTATGTCTTCTACTTACATTTATTCCTTTTAGCTTTTATAAGGAAATAAGTATAAGTAAATTACTGTTTTTATTTTGGAAACAAATATGAAGCAGATTACTTGTTGACTACTAATAGCTATATTCCAGATTTTTACCTCCTTTTGGGAGGAAGGCTGTATTGTTTGGTCAGAATCACAAGGAATATTATTCATCAAAACATCTGCTGAGTTGTCTTTTCTGACAAATTTAAGGATCACTCCTCTTTGTTCTTTTAATTGTATGGAGAAATTATACTGCAGAAGTTATTATCAGCTTGGAAGATGACTTAATCTTAAGAATTTCATTCATGTCTATGTATTTTTGCCCTCTTTTTTTGCTTTGTCTTTTGCTATTTTTTTGTTTGTATAAAACCATGTGAAGAGGTTATAATTTATAATTGCAATTAGTTAGAATTCCATAATGTTAAACTCCCTGTCATATGCAAAGGTATCCTGTTTAATTTCCTATTTTACTTTATTTTTTCTTTCTTTTTTTTTCCCCCCTCAAGATCCACAGTAATGGAAGCTTGTTTACAACAGATTTGTCTATCTGGCTTGATTCCTACCCAGTACCTAACTACTGCTCTCCTTATCTAGTTGTTAAATTGTTGTCTGCACTGTCCATTTGCTTTTGGAAGCCAGTGTCTCCAAAAAGTTCCTTCACCCATTCTTCCCATATGTTTTGTTACATTACAGATTAAAAATTGCAGACTGGCACGGTTATAGTTTGAAGGATAACTCTCCATTTATGTGTGGGGTTCTAGTACCACTGACTTTATTTTTAACAAAGGCAGCAGAGGCAAATGGAGAAAAACACATTGATGGAAATCTTTATCTTATTCATGTGTTTTTGATTCTTTGGGAAACCCATCTGTGGAACAGATAAACATTTGCCCTCTAGTGAATATTTTTTTTCCTGTGAAAATCAGTTTTAATTCCTGAAATGTATTAAACCTTTTCTCAAAAAAGTTAAATGGTGGGGGGAATACCAGTAATGCATTTATAGGGAAACTGGTTGGCTTGTCCAATCTTAGACTAAGTACTTCAACCTTTGGAGTAGATAGTTTTTTTGAAAACCTCTTTTTGTGTGTTGTTTTTTATGTCACTGTGTTTATGTTCTGTATCTATAAGCTCTGAAACCATTACTTCACTATCCATGCAAAAGTTTGAGCGATTTATTGGGTTTGAATTCAGCAAGTCAATCTGTAAAGACAATGACTCCTTAAGAGGCCCTGGGTTTTTTTGCAAAAGAAAAAAAAAGCTCTGTGGAAACCTTTCCCTGAGAAGAGTTTTTGAGATTTATGTGGATTATAAAGCATTAAGAGGAGTCATTCCTTAATTTTCTTTACTATCACAAATGCCAAGATACAATTTCAGCAGGTATTAGTAAAAATTGAAAAGCATGCTCTGTGTTCTGGGACTGGTGCCAACATCTGTGTTTGCAACAACCAAGACAGGTCTAAGAGTGAAAGCTTTTCCTTGCTGCCCTCGGAAGACTGCAAGAACACGCCTGTGATATTTCTGTTCAGTTGCATCTGTGATACTTACTTCCCCTTTAGAAAAAAAAAATATTTTTTTGGAAGTTAATGGCCACTGCAAAGGAGTTTTTACTCTCTGGGGAGAGGGGAGGGGAGAGACAGGGGAAGGAAAGAAAAAAAGTCAGAACATTTTGTTTTGATCACAGGTGCATTTTTCTAATAGGAGGTCACATTTAATTTGTGTAGCACGTTTTGGTGGTTCTGGAGCAGACGCTCAGCCAGAATGAATTGTCATGGGAGTTAATAGCTCTGGCTGTTAGCACAAGCTGGGGTCTGTTTTCTAGCCCAGGTAAGTTTGTTCATTTTTTTGGAACAAATGCAACTGAATTGTAACACTTCATAAAAGAAATTGCAGTATGTTTTTAGAAGAGAGTCAAAGCCTTGTCTCATTTTCTGTGAACATTATAATGCCATATGTTGTCTCTTAATTTTTTTTTGTATTTTCATCGTGGATCAAATGGAGGGGGCTAGGTATCTGTACATATGTTGCTTTTTCAAAATAGAGTGTGTATCAGGTGAAGGATAGGTAAAATGATGCATTTGCAAATCCAGATTCTTCCAATCTCTGTTTCAAGAGGCTTTTCTGTGCCTTATTGAGGCACTTAATTTATTGTAGTTTTATTCTGAACAGTAGGGAGCCCTCTTTAATTCTGTTCTATCTAGGACTGTTTCAGATGCTCTAACATTGAAAATAGCCCACTTTATTAGGCCAACTAAATACGGCTTTAAATGTCAAAATTCTGGTTTGACAATATGTGCCTCAAAAGAGTACACTTTTTACAAGAAATGAATTTCCCTTATTTTTGCCTCTCTCTTTTATTAAATTTTGCATTGTGTATGGAACAGATTTGCTTTCAGTGGAAAAATGAATTGTTCCAGCAGAGTGCAGCAAAAGACAAATATTGTAAATATGTTTGACTTTCCTGTCAAGAGTTGGTATGTTGTAAAAGAAGAATTTAGATAAGGAGCTCATCATACATAAAATATCAAATTATGGAGGAAATATATAAGAAAACTGCAGTCTAGTTAAATTCTTTCTGCTATTTTTTCCTTCTGAAACATTGATAGAGTTTACTAGGAAAATAATCATTAAAGAATTGTTAATATATAATTAAGTAAAGTCTAAGATCTCTCAAACATGCCTGATAAGTAGAAGCAGAACTTTGAACAGCAGGTGGCTAAATGCTACTGGTTAGTACTTTATCCGAGGCTGGACTGCAGTCTGATGGAAGAGTCGAGACAACAATTCAGGATTCATCCCTTCTTCCCCATATTTAAGCTATTAGCCTCCCCTGTCTTTTATAATTTTAGCTACTAATATGTGTTTCTTTGCTGGTTTTTGGTGTTTGCTTTTTTTTTTTTTCTCTGCATAATTGCTTAGAAGTTTGCTAGTCTAATGTTTTTGGCCTTTGTTTCACCATAACATGCAAACATTTTTCTTTAGCCTTTATTGACCCCATTAAGATAAGATTATATAGTTGCTGTGACCCTCCAAAATTTACTCCAAAATGTAAGTAAGAGTAGTATGCAAATACAGCTATCTGGATAATACATACAATTTGAGTCAGTCTTTTAGAAGTCCTGAGGGAAATTCCCAATGATGCCAAAGGATTCTTACATGTTCCTTATGTGTCTGCATGTCTAAACTCACTTAGGGATGCTGTTTCTTCATATAGGCATAACTTTGCTGGATAGCAGCAATATAAAAGAAATGAAGACAACACCTAAAAGTATGGATTTTTATAACACTGGACCCAGTAGTAGTTTTCAGAAACTGAAAAGAAGAAATTTAGCCTGAAAACATGTTGAGGAGTTTAAGAGCTACATATATTCAGTATTTTCTTAGCAAAATGTGTATATTCAGAAATGGAAAATTAAAGTGGATATATAAAATATTTCTTAAGAAATCTCGAAGGAAAGTGGTTTTCCTTGACCCATCTATTAAAATCCATATAATTTGAATCAAGCCATAGTTCTTTACTAATAGTTTCTTGTGTTGTTCCCATGTCAGAATCTGGATTTAGAGCCCCAAGCAGGCTTATGTTTTCACTGTTTGGGTTGCAGCCTGATCCCCTGGTCCTCCTGATCCTGGGTTTCAAAATGCCTTGCACTGCCAAAGTTAAAGTGGGAACTGTTCCCAGAGAGTTCATTCTCAGCTCATTAATCAGCATAAGCAGGTCAAATGAGAGACTGAGGATGAGTGAGTCTGCTGGGATCCCTATCCGGTCATTTGTGGGCACTGGTGACCCATCACCCCCACGGTCTGCCCTTCCATCTGTCAGCGAGTCGCCTTCCCCTCTTGCCACCAGTGGCCCTTCCCTGACACTGTTGCCCAGCAGAAGTGCAGGGTGTTGCTTGTTGCACCAGTCCCTTCCTCGTCCTCCTGCCTGGTCAGATGAGGACAATTCCCCAGGGCACAGTGGGAGAAGTAGTGTATGGAGAAACTAATGTTGCCATGCTGAAGGGGTAGGGATCTTTATTTGGAGAGAAATCATATCAGGCTTTTAGGAGGCTATCCCAACATTTCAGTCTGCTTCAACCAACAGTTCCCTAATTTTCCCATGTCCTCTGGCTCTAGGAGCTGTTGGTAACAGCCTCTGAGATATGCTGAATGATTTTCTTCTACTGTGACTTTGGATCTCTCTGATGGCAGTAAAAAAAAGATTCTGTTAAATTTGAAAATTCCTGTGTTTGTTTCTGATCAGGTTGTTCAATACCATGTGAAGTAACTAAATTTTTGGAATACCTACAGACTTCAGTTAATCTCAAGGCATCCAGTGTATTGCCTGTTCTGTAAGCACAGAATAAAGTTTTTCTTTTTTTTTCTTCCCCTGAAGATCTTGCCATTTCAGCTCACCAAATCCTAACCAATTTCTGAATTTAAAAGATATACTATCTGTAAGGTGAGGGCCAGAATGATAGGAACATGGAGGTACTTAGGAAAGCTGTTACACAATAAGATGAATCTTGTTCATTTATTGGCTTTTAGTACTGTTTTTTGTTTAAATTTTTGGATCTATTTCAGTAATGTAGTCTGAAGGGAATTAGTTACTGACCTTTCCCAGAAGAACTTAACAGAGCAAGAATGGTGCAAAGCTCATCTGGTATTTTTCTGGCCTTAGCTTTGTAAAGATTTAATTTACAAGTAGACAAAGGGGAATATATTTAAGAATCACTCACTAACGGGGAAATGTAATTGTTGGAATGGCCATTATTTCTGTGAAAGTAATACTTAATTTTACAAAGCACACTGTTAGTTTTGGTAAGCTAAAGAAAAAGTGGTCAACAAATACAGGTCATAAGGATCATGAAGAAAAGTTTAAAATTCTCTCCAAATAGTGGGACATGTGGCAATGACTAATTTTAGGCCTGCCCTCCAGTATTCTTTTACTCTTAACATTTCTTTTGTGGTAGCGCACTGTGGCCACACTCAAGTTGGAACCTTTCTCTGCGGGCAGTCCAAACTTAAATTACCAATCATTGCCTCAAATACTGTACAGTCTAATGCAGTATTTCTCTTTCTTTTTGTAGCATAATGGGTACCTTCACACTGATGGATTTTTTCTTATTTTTTACTCTCTAACTGTTTGGAATTTGGAAAGAAGGAAAGTTATAAAATAAAGTGTTTGAATGCAGACAAAAAACATTTAGTTGTTTTACAGAAGCACTGCTTTAATACTATAAAAATGAATATTTTAAATTGGCACTGACTGCAGTCAGGAGCTGGCCTCTGACTTTGCCTTCTGTCAGACTCATCTGTATAGCTGCCAGCAGAGTGGACTTTCTGTGTTGGTATTTTTCATTTGTATTTTTAGGTGCTGGTTGCTTCATGAATTCTGCTAGGAAAACGACTTGTAGATATGAAAACAGTTTGAAAAACTTGCAGAGTTTACAACTGGCTGATACAGATGTATCATTGAAAAGATACGATAACAGCAGCAATAATAATATAATGAAACTGAAGATAGTAATAAAAGCCTTTTGTGTTGAGGAGTCTTTGGGATAATAATTACGCCTTGATAATTATCATGATGGAATTGGGTAGGGTGGTTCTGAAATTAATATATGATGAAGTCTTTAGTCTTTGAGAACCACTTTGTGTAAGTGAAATGAAGATTTTGAAAATTGAGCAAGTGGGAAGAATGTTCTAAGAAAGTGCTTGCAAAGAGCATGCTTACTGTCTGGGGTTTTTTTGACATAGGAAAAGAGAAGGTGGAATGATAACTTGAAGAGAATATTATGTGCCTGTGTTTTTTTGATTCAATGATGATACAAACTGTATGTCCCTGGACTGACTATAGCATATGAACTGCATGCAGGGAAAGAGGGGAGTTTCAAGGCCCTGGAATACAGAGATGTCTTTGTTATCACAATATGAGGACCTTTGCAGCCTTCTTTTTACTTTTCCAGGCACTGCAACTAGCAGGGGGTATTTATGATCTGCACAGAGTCTGACTGTTCTCGGAGGTTGTGGGGCAATAGAGAAGGAGAACTGAAGCTTGGATAGATTTGTGAAGCCGCCCCCAGGAGAGGTGGGTGCAGACAATTTTGAAGTAAGGTATTGCGTAGGAAAGCGTCTTCTATCTATAGTTCTCAGTGCTAGTGAGACTAACAGAGATCAATGTTAGCTCAAGGGAGGTACACGTGTGTGAGAGGTTGTTACTTGTGGGTAAGAAAATAAGAGTTTAGGAAGACTGAAGGCCAGAGAAATGTAGTAGAGATTATACTTGAGAGAAAAGATGGGTAAAGTGACACGGAAGAGGGGAAGAGAATTTGGAACTTGTTTACAAAAAGAGGCAAATTATTTTTACACGTACAACTTCATCTTAGTTTTTAAATCCAAATAATTTGTAAAGGCCTAGAAATTATTTAAAGCAGGATTGGGCATTTAGATTTTGTGTGTCGTGGTTGGGAAGGAAAGTGGGGGGAGGGGAAGAATTCCCAGCAAGTACAGAAGCCAGTCATGCTTCAAAGAAATAATAAATATTTGGTAAAGAGAGAACAACATTTATGCTGCTTTTACACTTTTGTCACTCAGTTGATTTTTTTTCATCTAGTAAAGATAATAAATGAATAATGATAAAATATTTCTGTTTGGAAGTTCTTCCTTGGTGTTCATGAAGAGTATTTATTTTCCATCAGCCCTTTACAGTGTAACATTGATTGGTGTGCGTAATGTATTATTCATACTGTTCTAGTTTCATCCCATTAGCAATGCCAACATTATGCTGAATTCTGCAGTGGTAATCTTGTATGGAGTCTTTGTACAGCAAATTCTGCTGTGGTTGAGATCCCATTTCACATTTAATGACAAGACAGAGTGAACTGTAGCACCTTATTGATACTACTCAGACTTTGTTCCCCTTCCTCCCTCCAAAGAAATGAGAATTGCAAGTGTACTGTGGACCTATAAAACCAAATTGTGGAAGGCAGAAAGTATATCAGAACTGGTTTATTTTTGGTTCTTTTATTATATCTTTGTTTTCCTGGTAGCTAATGCCTTTAGAAGAGCCAAATGACTAAACCCATCACATTGAAAAAATAGCAAGAGCAGAATTAAAAACAGCCTTCAAATAAAAAAGTCTGGCATTTTGGTTCATTTGTGTGATCCTATGGGTACAATTTTGATTGTGTAAATTGTTCTGTGTAGAGCTGATTTAAATATGTGCCAAATCCAGCTGCTCATCATGGTTAAGATTACTGAAGGTCTGCCTACTGCTAGTACAAAAAAGTTTTTCATTTATATCTTTAGTATTTGCTTCTTTATCATGTAGTACAGGAACTTCTTTTCATGTGCAATAGGCCCAGCCCAACATGCATCAGATTCAATTATAATCTGCTCATTGACTGACTGGGCCTGGTGTGCTTAGGTGAATATTTAAGGTTTGGGCTTTTTTGTTCTGAAAAAAATAGACTTCTCCAAAGACTTTTCTGAGAATCTAGGTCATAATAAATTGAAAGCTCTAGACAGGTGAATGAAGATTAATTTAAAAAATATCGTAGTTCCTAAATACTTATGATGTGGAATCAGAAGGAAATAAAATTAAAAGTTCGAAGAATTTTTTTTCTCAAATGTTTTCATTTTTTTGAAACAGCTGCATAAACAAGGAAACAGTCTCTTCTTGGCATGAATATTTAAAAAAAAAAAAATCCCATGCTTTAAGGTAGATATGTCATGAAGGAGAAATGGTTGGCATCTGTGAAACTGTATTTCTTTGGATTTTTTATCTTTGGACACAGGGAGAGCCTGAACAAAGGTGGGAGGTCTGTTGGGGAAATTGGAAGCTCACAAATCAACCAGAATCACAGTTCTTAAAAAGATGAGATGAGAGTGGCAAAGAGTCTCTAGATTTTAAGGAATAAATAAAATAAAACAAAGAAGACAGCTTGAGGGACAAAAGGAATAGCTTCAATAGCCAAGGAAGAGTACATCGAAGTAATAGAAACCAAAAGTTTTGGTTTTAAACGGTGGTGATGGGGGAGGATGATTATTTTTGGTTTAAAATGTGTGCTTATTCTAAGAGGAAGGATGGTACTACGGCCTTTATTGAAGCTGGGGAAAGGACTTGCTCAACCTTTTGGAGAATAACTAGGCAAGCATTCTTTAACAGGCTCTAGATGTTCTGAAAGATACTTGCCATATATATGCAGATCTTTTTCTGTTTCTCTGAGAAGGAAATGTGCATGCTGGAACTTATGTCAATAAAACACTGACCTTTCGTAGTGTAAATGAGCATGAAGTAAAGAAAGCTCAGTTATTTACAGCAGTGTTGTCAAGTCTTAATTATAGTAAAATTGTGTGTGTGAGATGTTGAGTAGGTTTAATATAGAAAATCTGGGTAAGTTAGTATTTCAGTAAAAGCTTATATATTCAGGTTTTCTTTGATTTTACCATAGTTTTTCCAAAATAGACTTTAATTCATTGCTTAACATGTTTATAGTCAATTTTTCAGAAACATGGTTAAATAGACTGAGTGCTTAAAATAAATAATTAATTGCAGTATGCTCATATATTACGTCAGACAATTATAACAACTTATTTTTTAATAATTAATCAAAATCCTAATTAAAACAGTGTAAGATGAACCTATTTGCGTGCAAAAACCAGAGAAGGGACTCAATAATCTGACTGGTTCAATAATCAATGAAACCCACTCCCCAGGGTATTTCCTCCTCCCTATACCTGGTATTATCCAGCATATGAGGAAAAAAGATTTTTACAGTACCTTATGTGGTATTTGACCTTCATAACAGTAGTTACATCAGAATGCATTCCATTGAATAGCACAGTTATGGGGAAAGAATTTAGTCTGGCCAGAGTAGGATATGCCATAGCCAAAGAGCTCAGTGGATTATAAGATATTTCTTCTCACTGGCTTGCAGTTTGTATTAATTTATTTTCTGGCATTATAAATTTTGCATTCCCTACTTCATTTGGGTCCAGCTTTGGTGGGTTCCATTCCAGAGTCTTTTCATCATGATGACTAGGGAGCTTAAGAGGAATTAAGGTGGGTTAGTTTAGGGGACCTGGAATTACACTTCCTAGGGAAGTGCTTTAACCCCTCTGTAAAGGGTCCAGCATAAAGATACAGAGCATCAATTGGATGGTTTCCTGGATTTGGCTTTCTGAGTCTTTAGTGGGTAGTAGGAGCTGCTGGGAAGCCCCAAGCTGCCATGGTCTTGCCAGCTGCAATGTGCTGAGCCAGCAGTAGAGATACAGAGACAACATAGACACGAGGTGGTGTTTTGTGCTGAAAACTGCTGGTCCCAGTGAAAAAGGCACTTGGACTCTGTAAGGCGTCATTCACAATGCTGTTCATACACTGTAAGAAACATCCCTTTAGGTGCTGGGAACCCCAGCACCACCTCCAAACTCTGTAGAGTGTGCTGGGCAGATACTACCTGTGGAAAAGATTCTCAGTTCTGGTCATTCCAGCTCTTAAAGGATTTTCTAGGAAAACAAGCAAAGAACTCTTTTTCATTTCTACGATAAAAATGGAATGATGTTCTTGGGAGACCTTTTGCTGCATGTTCAGGTAAAGACAAGGCCATGCAGTTGATGCACTTGCTGGTATAGAGGTGAGGCTGCCAACAGGCTCCTCTGCACAATGCATTGGTTGCATGTGTCCAGTGGCCAAGGCATTTGTGCCACACAACACGGGCCTGAAGAGCATGCTGGGTGTGCAGCACAGCACTGGCCTGGGCCTCTGCAAATGAAATGTTGTGTGGATCACAGACCCTTCATATGCCATGGTTTTCAGTTAGGATCAATGCAGACGTAAAATTCAAATGAAGTCAAGTACAAGTTGTTTTTAGGTACTACTCAATGAAAATTGGTGTTTAGCTTTTAAAGTAATTTTATGTATTAGTATACCACAGCATTAGGCTAGATATAAATTACTTAGAAATATGGCAGGTGGTAAATATCAATTATTCATATCTTCAGGAAGGTAGAACTTTGTTAGTAACACAAACTAATTGCATACAAACCTTACCAATCTGTTTTCAGTAGATGCCAAATAACAGTAAGGTAATTTAACAGCTAGCAGATAGTTCTGCCTTTGTTCTGTAACCAGTTTTCCCTTTCTTTCAAGTTTAGTACACTTAGGGTCAGATTTCCCTTGCTTACTTCAAACTGATAACACTGCAGTTGAAAAACCAAATAGTTAGGTCCAGCAGGCAGTCTCTGTCACTTAGATGTTTATGATTTATATATTGCATGTAATTAGTTGCACTGTGGGCAATGTCACCCAGTGAATATGCTATGAGGTCTGGTACTGGCAGATTGGAATATTTTTGCAGCTTTGCTATGACAGCTCTTACAATCTTAAGCTGCTGCAGTTTAGTGTATAACTGGTACTACCATGCATACACTAAAAGTGCAATAAAAGTGGTGAGTGCTATTTCCAAGTGATAGTGTAGTAGGAGGACATTGAGTCTCAATCTTTCTTTAACCATATTGTGTCAAACAAAGAATTTCTGCCATCTTATGGAATTCTTTCTCCATTTACTTTGCTTTGTCTTTTCAGTTTTTCAAATATGTACTCCTATTTAAACTATTTTTGTGTAATTTTCACGAACTGTGCTCCATATTAATGCTCGAAATACTCTATCTGCATTTTTAATGCTTTGATGAATTTGTTGGAGTTGATAATCCTCTGAGACGTTTGTTGGTCTGCTAAATTTTGATCCTTACACTTTTCTGGTCAAAGGTGCTAAAGTCAGAAGCTTAGAGCTGTGTATAACATTAGGAAAAATAACAGATTAGGAGATTAATCTGTGACGTTCAGCCTCTAGATGTAAAAGAGGCTTGATGGACAGTGTTAGATCATTTTGCTCATGGGATGCTCTCTTTTAGCAGTATTGAGTATTCCTTCAAGTGTAGTTTAGGATCCACGTGTGATTCCTGTTTTATCATCCATTTACACTGCCAATTGATTTTAGCAGTGAAGTTGTAAACCTGGAGCCATAAGAAAATGGAGTTTTCTATATCTTCACAAATTTCACATTACAATCTTATGGGGTGTGTAAGAAGTAGTAGGAAGACTGATGAAGAATGATGTTCAATTTAACACAAACATCAGTTTTCCAATGTGCAAGAGGTGCAAAAAAAGTCTTTGTGAGGACTGGTAGTAAATTATGAGGAAGCAGTAGAGCCCTGCTTGAAGAATTGAACTCAGGTGGACCATGAAGAAATTTGGGAGTACTTGAGCTTTGCTAAGGGTTTCTTATGCTTTATGTTTGTTTGGTTTTTTTTCTTGAAGTGAAAGGTGTACTGAAGTGTACTGAGACTGTACAGATATGTACTGATTGTAGAGAACCTTATGGGTGAAGTAGTAGGAGAAGCTGTACTCCACAGTCGCTGTTTTTAAAGCTAATGTTACTGCCATAATGGATCTTTTGTTCCACCTCAGGGTCATTGTAATATTGAAAGCATACTTAAGGCAGTGACCTCATAGCACAGATTGTCATCTGAAAAGAATAATTACTAAAATATTTTGAGTTTAATCTGGAAATAATGTTATTACTTTCACGGTATTTTCTTCCACAATTTTATTTCATTTGATGTCTTTTAACACCTACAAATCTAGATGTTCAGGAGCCACTTCTTTTTGGCGTCCTGAATGTCTACTGCAGATATGTCTCTTTCTTGCTCTAATTTTTTCTGCTTTCCTTTATCTGTCACATTAAACTTGTCTTTTTTATGCTTTTCCTACACATACAGCATTATTTGTTATTCTGGAGAACACTGTCTCTAATCTGGAGCTCTTTAGCTTTTTTGACAGAGTATTTTTTCATCAGAAAATGCCAGATCACTAAAATTGGCCTGTTCATTAGTACTAGCCAGTTTCCAGGCTTTCAGAATTATTCATAGTTGTCAGAATGTTCTATTCAAACTTTTTCTGTATGGAGCATATGTGAATATTCCTTGTTCACTTAGAAATCTAAAATGATTTGTATTTCCTAAGACTAAATGGGGAAATTGGAAAGGTAGCATTTTGAAATGAAGAACTTGAAATGTTATTTTCCGCTCTTGATAGTTTTGGGTTTAAAATGGTTTTGTATTGTTCATGTTGATAGCATGACTGTCTCAAAGCTCAAATCCCACAAAATGGCATGGTTTCATAAATTCAACTGGAAAGTTTTAATACTATGGGTTTGCATTGAGATTTTAAATTGCCAAATATTCTGCGAAATGAAAATGTTAAAACTTGCACTTCTTGTTAATTATATTTTTTGAGCTTTTATTTAGGTATGTTTTTATATTCATTAGAGATAGAGGAAGCATGTAACAATTTCTTGCATCAGAAAAATGTCTGAATCCTTGTTCTCCATTCACTATTCTCAGTATAGCATTCCCTTTCCAGCTAAATTCTAAAGGGAATCCAGATGTTTATTTAAATATTCATAACACAACTGCTGTTAGAGCTGAGAGGATCATAGATACCTGTGTTCATTTCACACTACATTCATCTTGTAGTTAAAAACATCGTATTCATTACAGTGCTAGCAGATGAGCCCTTTGACAGGAAAAGGCATTTTTTCCCTCCTCTACAAGTAAGGCTTTATGAAAAGGAGGCAGTAGAGCTGTCTCAGAAAACATAATGTATTGAGTATTGACCCCAGCCTCACAGAAGAAGCTTTGTGTACTGTATTTAAATATTGTAGTCTCGAAGATTTCTGAATTTATTTACGCTTGCCTTAGCACTGGACATACCTAGAAAGGCCATAAAACATTTTAAGGAACCATTAAGATGGAGCTGAATTACGCATTTAAGATGGGGATTTTGTTGCGTTGTTTGTGGAAAAAGACAGTTTACTATCTTGCCTGACAATCAGTGAAGTGAGGAGGAAAAAAATTGAGACCTGCCAAATTTGTATTAATTTGTGAAGCATCTGAAAAAGACAATTTATTTGATGCTTGCTGACAAACTTTCCTAAGAATTATGATGAAAATCTTAAATTTTAAACATATGTTAACTGATAAAAGTGATGAAATCCTGATTTTTGTTAACTATTTGTATCAAGTCTTTTTTTTCCCCTTCAGATATTTTTCCATGAGTGTAAATGGTTACAGAGATAGAATGTGGTATGTTTGATATATATAAATTCTTGAGTAGAAGGGAATGTGTACAGTGAAAGGAAATTTATGCAGAGGAGCGTGAAAGCCACCAAACAGGGAATGTGGGATATGTGTATAGAAAGTCATGGGAAGATGCAAGCAGCAGTGGGAATCTGTGAGGTGAAAGGGAGAAGAGGAATGTGCTTTTCAGCTATTCTGAGGAAATAAAGCATTTGTAAAGCTTTCCAAGCTGGTACTGCATGCTTCTGCTTTTCTTATTTCTGAAAATGGCTCAAAGTCACGGTCTCTCCTTAAAAGCTTTAAGGGAAAAGCAAGAGTATAATTGGTAATGCTGAAATGTATAATAACTTATAGTCAGCAAAGATTATGTAGATTACTCTGTCAAATTACTAAAGCCCTGACACCACTCCATTCTTCACTTATTTAAGGGTGTACTCCTACAGGTTTCACTATGGATTTAAATAATGTATTCAAGAATCTAAAATGGAAATGTTTAGCAAATGAGAGCAGGAGCATTAGAGGAAAGCAACAAGATGAGTGAGCACAGTTTTTATAGGACTGTTGGAACATCTTCCATGGAAGATTAGGTACAAATGGTGCTTTTTTCAGATGTTTTCTTTCATCCTTACTCATGCATTCTTTTTCCAATATGGTATCTATCTAGGTATCACTGTTAGCAGTTGTGACTTTTCCATCCAGCTTCAGATGATGATGAATGATGATAAAACATATTTGCACTCTAAGCTCATAGCAGTGGCTTTTTATAAACATTGTAATAATGCATTTAAAAGTCATTTGTGGTGTGTCCAGCTTTATTTGGAAGACAAGTAATTCCTGTGTAGGCACGCAGCATGTACCATTACTGTCTGAAAGAGCTAGACAGGTATTTGAAACTACTGGGTTTTTTCATTCCTTTCAAACCACTGGGAAAATAGTTGAATATATGTTGAATTTGCCAGAGTGAACGATATATGTAGGAAGACTGACAGTAAGGGGGCAGAAATGAAGGCTTTAAATGCCATGTCAGGAATAGGGTTCATGGACATGAAAGAAGTTTGGTTCCATTGGGTTACCCCATCAGAGAACTGGCTCTTGGGACAGAGCACACTCGGAAAGCTGTGCAGCTCAGCAGCTGCAGTGCTACATATTGTGTGATTTGAAGCTTACTTTCTTGTTTCCTGCAGTGAACAATGATAGTGGGAAGTACTGGTCAGTAGGGATAAATTTGAAATCAGTCATTGGGCTTCCTGCCATGTTTCCTGATGCTTGGGCCACCTTATTTATAAACCCAGGAGAGTTTAGTAATTATTAGAAGAAAGTGTAATTAATTTATAGAGTTCTAGTTATTTTGCTGAGTACTGTCATTGGAAGTACAATGAAGCCTTTAAGTAACGTCCCGTCACTGTATAAAGCTGTCTTGTGGCTGCTAAACTTTCACATTATGCTGAAGTTGGATATAAACACTCCTTTTATAACTTGCATGTCACTGAAGTACGCAGATGTCTTGGCTCTGAAAGCACGCTTATGAAACGAGTGCAGTACTGGAGTTATGCCAGGACTGAAACTCGGTAGTTTGAGGAGGAGTCCTAATACATCTCAGGATGGGAGGTCAGCTGAATAAGTGGGCCTCCCTTGTTCTGGAAGCAGAATACTAGTCTTGGGAGAGGGTGCTCTATGCATATTAGTTGTATTATGATACAGTTAATTTCTGAAAAATCTGTGCTGTAACACTGCTTTGGTTCTCATTGAAAAAGCCAATTCTGTTTAGTGTAGGCATTTCACGTTAAACATGAAAATTAGAAGATAAAAAAAAACAAACCAGGGAAATTGTATTAATTTTTGACCTAAATTCACAACAGTTTTGTGAAGAGGGAATAGAAAATGTATGGATTCCTCATGCCAATTTTATATAGCTGATAGGTGGATGTATATTTATAGAGTGTGTAGTATGTTATGTAAAGTGTGTGCAAATATGTATTTGTGTATATAGATTCATATGAATATGAAAAGTGGAGTTTATAAAGGTAACTGTAGAGTACCTCTAGCAGCATAAATTCTGTTTGATTTCTAGAATGTTTCAGTTTTTTACATGTGAAGTGTTTGTAATAAAACAGGTGGGACAGCCTTGTCTCCATGGCTGGATTGAGACATGGCTGTACATCATCCAAGTTGGATACTACACTTTCTCTTGTTTAGACCTAATATATTGTATAATCTGACAGAAATTTGGTGGAACAGAGCTCTTTTTTGGATAATTTACATTGTAGTTTTAATCTGTCAGTTGAGACTGAGGTGTGAGATTTTATTCTAGTTAGTTAGCGTACGAGGAATTGATGGCAGAGAGTTGAGCCAACTCTCTTGCTTTTTCAACACAGCCTCTTTCTTCTTCTAGTGATAATGATGAAATGTGAACTAAAATTAAAATTGCAATCATATATATTTTACATTTCAACATTACATCTATTTGGCAAGATCCTTGGCTCTGTGGCAGTATCGAAAATGAATCCATGGGAGTTCTGCTTTTGGTAGGGTTTGTCTACACATCTGTAATAGGCAGATATGAGTTAATTCTGTCTGTGCTGCAGTTCTGAACTTGTAGTGTGAAGTGCTGTGCCTAAGATTACTGGGTTAAAACAGTGCTAAAAGCACCTCAGTAAAATTTCTGGGCTAGAGCTGTTTTGCACCTGACTGACTTGTTCATGTAGTGGCTAGAGAATCTGGTGCGATCTGTACTTACCTTCTTAGATCTGGATTTATTTAGATCTTTCTAGGAAGAATATAGAAATACCAGTTGCTGATGAGACCTCTATAAAGGGTCGTGCTCGAGAACCCCTGAGGTTAGATAAATTAGGAATAGCTGCACAGTTCCTATGGCTGCAGTTAATGAAATGGAAGTGGCTCAGTTCACTTCTGCCGAAAGACAGCATAATGCATCAATTGCACAGAGCTCAGCCACATTGGCGAACACAACCCCTTATTTATTTTGCATTATTCCAAGGTATTAGAGCTATCATTGAAATCTATAATGTAGTAAGATACTTAAATTGTTATGCTTAAGTGTACAGATCTTGTGTAGTTAGATACTCAACTGATGCCATGATGATTTTGTGCCTTTTCTTTTATACTCCTTTTATACCTTTTTATAACTTCTGTATTCTTAGTGTTTTTTTGCCTACGTTCTTGGACTTGTTTGTCAAGATAGGAGACTAAACATTTTAGAAGCTTCGTAGTTAGGGATCAGAATGCGCCAGACCCCAATGTCCTCTCCAGAACACATTTTGTAAACTGAGATAGAACCATCCAGGGGAAGGTTCCTTGGGGAGAGGGGCTCACTCCAGCCTCTCACTGGGGAATCTTTGATAGATATGCTAATCAGTAAGACCTATAATGTTATACCAGATCTTTTGGGGGAGGTGGGGGGGCATTGCGGTGTGCATTGAGGTACATTTGACCTGGATGTAGTGCATCTAAGGATCCTTAAAATAAATACCAAGGTAAAATGCATTTTTCCCTTCTAACTGTGTTTGAGTCTTGATTTTAAGACCAGGAAAAGGCATCACAACTTTAGAGATGGTGTGTGAAATTGCTTTTAAATAAATGCTGGGTATTGGTGGAAAAATTTAGTGTTGGTTTTGTGTGTTTTTTTTTTTAAATTATTATTATTTTCTGGGTTTTTTTGGAGAAAATTGTTAAGGTATTAGTGCTAGTTGTTAGCAAAGAGTAAGATACAATATTTTGTTTTAGATATTTTTGTGCAATGTCCCTTTTAGGAATACCTAGTGTAATCCTTGGGAATAGATAGAAAAATTGTAGTGTCTCCTGCCTACTGTAATACACTGCAGTTAACCTGTAGAATTAAAAAATCTAGTTGTGTCCCCACAGCTCATTAATCTGTGTTCTACCTTTTTGCAAGTAATTTTTGCGTAATGAGCAGCATGACAAATTAGCCATAGATATCAGAAAAAAAATTGGGAGGGAAACACTACATACGGAGTGACATGGAAGTGACTAATGTTAGTCAACAGTCTTTCATTTTAATATTTAGTCCTTTCATAAAATCATAGAATGGCTTGGGTTGGAAGGGACTTTAAAGATCATCTAGTTCCAGCCCCCACTGCTTTGGGCAGGGACAACTTCTTCTAGACCTATACTGGCATGAAAAGTTGCCACTCTCAGGCTGCCCTTGATGTGCGTTACTTCTGATTTCGTATATTATCAATACTAATCTACTACATCAAAAAAGTGTTTAGTAGACATAAAATTTTGGACTAAAGAATTACACGTTGCTTTGAGATATTTTAGAAGTTTTTGTGTGATCAGATACCATGTCTCATTTGCAGGTGTTAACTTTCTGCTGATAGGCTATAACTAAGAGAATTGAATCACTTTAGGTAGACCAGCCATCTGTACCCAGAATGAAGGAAACTTTCTGTACAGTTCCTTGCACAGACATCATAATACTGTCTCAAAAAAACCCCCAGGTCTCAAAATATTTTAGCTTAGTTTTAAAAGCTCAGACTTAGGTGGATCAGCTGTCAAATAAATGAATGATTTGATTCAGCTAGACATTGTATCTTTTGAAACTTACCCATCTTATGTCATGAAATTTGAGATTATCTGACTTTTAGTAAGATGTGTCAGCAATTGAACTTTTGTATCGAGGTTTCTGATGGTATCTGATGAGATAATCCCAGCTGCCTGTGTAACTCTAGTGCATTGATTACAGCAATTTTCCAGGTAAACTGGTAATTGGAAATTCTCATGGAATAAAACGACTCTCTGAAATAATAAGCAAGAAGAGTCCCCGTTACTGTAATACTTTGATATAGTTTTCATAAATGTGTTTCTTCTCCTTACCTTTTCAAAAAGACTGTGGAAGCAGTAGAACCAACCAGACAACACTTACTTTATTTGGAAGAGTAAATTTTTTGTTTGTTTAAGGTGGACAAGGGGATGTGAAGAATGGGGATAATTTGAAACTTCTCATAATTACAGAAAAGTAAGTTTGCAAATAGAAATTTCCTTTGGTTGTCTCACAACCCAAGCCATATTTTTTTCATTACAAGTTTTATATAAAAGATAAACATTTTCCAAATTTGGCTATTATTATGTAATATTTTTGATACATACAGGAAACTGTCATGTAAGTACTAGTGGAAACACAGTATAGTATGAATTCATCTTAATTCTTTTGATGACTTATTTTATCAAGTGCTTGGCAATAGTTTTCTCATTTAAAAATAAATTTTAAAAAATTAATATTTTCTGTAATAAACAAAAAAGCTAAATGTAAATGTTTGAGTTTAACGCTATAGTGTCTTCATAGTCAGTAATACTGCGTGTGCAAGTCTTAGACCTGTCTGACATAAAACTTGAGAAAAGCATTAGCTATCATGTTTATATCTTGGCTCTTAATATTTAGCACCGGAAAGAGGACCTGTCTAGTCTGCTAGGGGAATTTTGGGAAGTCTGTACCTTTGGTTTGGCTGTCATGGGCTTCAAATGAATTTTGTTTCAGTCAAAATTACTCAAAGACAGCTGTTCTTGGGATGAAGTATGGCAGCATGTTATAGACTCAGTGACCATATTGTTTTTAGAGACAGGCTCCAGCATTCCCTTAAAAATAGCACATGGGATGACATGCCATTGTGTCCCAGATGTCCCCAAGAGCACATTGAGGTCTTGGCATCTGGGACTACTTGCGGGCTCTGTATGCTGTGGAGCAGCTCCCAGGCTCTCTGTGGGGCAGTGAGTACAAGGCAGAACCTGCTGTGCTCCTTGGGATGGTAGGGACAGTTTGGGCAGACTGGCAGGGAGTCTTGCAGGCACAGAGTTGGCTTTGCTGCTTTGAAGTTTCTGATACTGGAGGAAGCAATGTAGGAAGTGACCCTCATTTTGGCTTAGATGGTATGCATTTACTGTGTGTTAGCAGAAAGCAAACATCTGCCTGGTAACCAGGATGTGGTCCACTACAACTAAAACAGTGTGTATTTATAATGTTACATCATTCTCTCGTGTTATTTCTAACCACTGTTATCTGCAGTTCTACAGCACAGTCAAAAGAGGAGATGACTGATGGCAATAATAAAAATGAGAGTGTACAGTAATAAATGGCAGATGGGTAATTTTTTTTTTTTTATATATTAAAGGTACCCGTCTTTACACTTTTGAATTTTATATAATCCACTGTAGGTTCCTATGCCTTATTTAGGTACCTCCAATAACAATGGACTTTAAGCTGCTAAGAGTATTTGTGTTCTCCAAAATTACTAGAGGAGATTTGGTGCATTTCAATATCAATCTATGTTACTTAAGTATTACTGATTTAGGCTTCTGATTTTGCACATGTGACTCTTACTGACATTATTCAAAGGAATAGAAACATCGTCTTTTAACCTTTTTTTTTTTTTTCCCAGCAAAAGCTACAAAATACAATTATATCCCTACTGGAATTCTGCAAAAATGCTGTGGATGACAAAAGGCTTTTTTTTAGTCCTTTCAATAATTTACAGAGTAGAATGTTTCTCCACTGTGAGTTGTCGTATTTGGTTTTGTATTTAAGTGAGGTTGCTCTATAAATTTGTATGGCATCATCAATGAATGAGAAGTGTTATGCACATCCTGGGTTAATAATTTGTCTCATTCATTCATAGTTATCTAGGGTGTATTTGTGTTAACTAAACTAGCGGCACCATTTCTTTAGGTGGAAAATCTGAAAGCTGTTTCTGTTTCTTTCCCTGTTTTTAGGCACTGTTTTAAACATCTTAGATAAGTAGTCAAACTGAAGGTTGCAATTAATTGTCCAGAACATGGGAATGGAATGCTGGTCTGGCATAGCCCAAATGAGCTGTACTGAATTTGGCATGGAGCATAAAAGAAGGCGAAGTCACTTTTAATGATATGTCCCAATTCGTAAACAGGTGTTTGCCCAAGGGGAACACACCAGTCTTGCTTTGCAAGCATTATGGCAGAGTTATTCACTGGAATATGTGAACATTTCTAACCCTTCCCTCCCCCAAAATATATTATGTCAATCCTTTTAGCAATTCATGTTCAGTGAGGTATTGCTTGCAGCAGTGAAAGAGATTGGATTCCAGAAATTGTGGCACTTTCTATCTATTAACCCATCTAATGAATGGTTTTTTAAAATTTGATTGGCAGCTTCTTTTCCCATCTTAATTAAATTGCTCCTTCACCCCAGTGTCTTTGAAGGACAGAGCCTTTGTTAAAGATGTCAAGTTAGTCTTTTATTGTTTGTTTCCATGGGGAGCAGAGCTTGCTGACAAGTTGAGATACAGGTATGGAATCAAGAATATACTTGTTAAAATGCTCATTTAAAAGGTCTTAAAAGTACTAACTAGGACAAAGAGGGAAATGTACCCAGTCACATTATTCTTCTCCACCTGAGATGCAAAGAGCTTGTATCATTTCTACTATATAATATTCTTTAGCAGAGATAAAGATTGAAAAGAAGGTAATAAGGCTTGTTCTGAAAGCATGAAAGCAGCTAAATGTGTAGAAAAAATAATTGAATTAAAAAGTATTCTGTTTCTTTGGCAGAATCCTTGCTTAATTTTCATTGAAGGGAAAATATCAAATCAGCACTGCAGAAAAGTAATATAGCTCTTAAGGGAGGAAATATTGATGGAGAAAACAGTTGATAAAGAGTCTGCTTATTAAAGTATTTGGTTTTAAATTAAGTGGGGATTAGAAGCAGATTATTTTAAGGTCAGCAATTGTGAGTTATTAGGCTAATCTCCTACAATTTGTATTTTAATATGCACCAGTAGAAATTGCTTTCTTGAAGCCTTTCAGGGCTTTATTTGCATGTGCATTTGACTTTGGGGTCAAAGTGCAAAATGTACTATTTGAAGTTCACTGACATTTCTCACATGGATGTACTCCTGTTCATCAGAACCAGGTGGCTGTAAAAAGTTTGTCAGTTCAATGAGACAGAATTTTTCCTGGCTTGAAGAAGACGTAGAAACCCAATTAGAAACAATAAAGGTCATCTTATGCTGTGAGGAATGTGTTTGCCATTCCCATTAACCTTGTGGGTGTGGAGGACTGTTGCTTGTAAAATTGTCCTTTATGGTTACAACTTTCTCCAAGGACTTGTACAGATTCTGACCTATTTGCAAAACACTTTGCTGGGCACTTAAATAATCTGATGAGGAGTTGTACTTTGGTGTATAGCCTATGGTGATGTACAGTTGTGCTTTATACCTAAGGTATGTTTTATATTCACATTTTAAATTAACTCATCCTTTGTTTGCCATCATGTTTTAATTAAGCTTGCATGCAAAATTTTTGATAAGAAGCTGATAGCACTTATAGAAATCAAGTAATAAAACTGCCCTTAAGTCTTGGCGCGATACTATGCAATAATGAAATGATCTTAGGCAAAACCAAAGCATACCTTTATTAAAAGAAGTCTTAGTTAAGACTTGGAAAATGTAGCAAACTAATATAAAAATTATCCAGATTAATGAGTCAGATTAAAGGTCATTCAACTAATGTTTTCTAAAGCAATTACAAATTGTGTCGGTATTAGAAAAAATTCAGGCTACCATGTTCTAGCAGTGATACGAAAAACGTGGTGGGGCTTTGCTAACTTGCTTTTCTATTAGTTCTGGAATAAAAACACGATATTATAGAAGAAGTTTAGGGAGAACAGTTTCTTTTTAAAACTGGGCATTTTTACATAAAAATATTTTTATGAACTGCCAAGCAGTCAGAGTAAGGTTGGAAACAAAGTGGTGAATATGTAATGAAAACATACACTTTTCTTGCTGCCCACACAGTACTTGGCACCATGGGCTAATATATTAGCCTTTCAATTATAGGGATCTTGTTCAGATAATACATGGAATATATTTGTTTTGACAAGTATATTGGTACCTACCGTCACATCATCAATTATTCGAAGATCAAGAAAAGTAGTTGTAATGGGATATAGGCAAAAGCTCTTTACTTGTTCAGCTCCTAAAAATTACTAGGAATAGGTCCAGACACAGAAGTCTCGTGTTTTGCCTGACAATTGCTCAGATTAAATGCTAATTGCTTTCTTGAGAGAATAGTTTGCAGCAGTGAAGATGTGTCCCTAAAAATATCCTTTCTGTATTATACATAGAATAGATGTGTTGTCCATATATGGACAAAATTACAAATTCTCCTTCTCTCAAAATAGCCCATTCTATAAATATTCTATGCTGTATTCTCCCTAGCTGTGGTAAATAAAACCCAGGAATCTTCCGTAGTTGAATCCTGAAAGTCTTAACTCCCATGACAAATCCTGAGTACAACTAGTGTCCCAGCCAATTTAGAGGGCTGTGCTTTATAAACAAAATCTGACCCTTACTGAAAAGCAAACACCTTTTGAGTGATGCTGTATTACCATGGAGCGTAAGTGCTTCTGTGCTTCCACTTTATGTGGAGCTTTTGTAGTACAATCACGAGTTTAAAATATAGTGGAAAGTTTAATTACCGCCACCCAAGACCTTACTTGATAGTATAATCATCTTGTAGCAAATTGACAAGCACATCAGTTTTGTAGTCATAAATGCCACCGATGCTTTCAAACATATTTCACAATGCTTTTACATACTAAAAGATCTGTATACGCACTGAGATACTTTTCTCATCCTGTGAAGTCTAAGAACACACTTCTAATAAAATCTGAAGTTGAAGTGTGTATAAACTGAACTCTTAAAAAAATGAATTGTGAATTACTTTATTGGGTTAACTGAAACCAAATGAGCTGATATTTTGCTTACTGAACTTGTGGCATCAGGTATTTTCGAAGCAGAGAGGAATGGAAGGAAATAGAAATTCAGTTGTTGTAGATAAATTTGTGACAAAGATTAAGGAAAAAGCTCTAAGAATACATTTAGTGCAGGTGTGAGTTTTCTTTCCTTCAGAGGTATTTGCGTGTCTCGAAGCAGTATCGGTCGAGTTGAGAAGAGAAGATAGGGATAAAAGACCTCAGCACAATAGGGGAGAAACCTGCTTGATCCCCTGCCCATTTAAGTTAATTAGTTAATTGCATATTTTTCTTCAAGCTTTCTTCTGATTGGTGTTGAAATGAATGTATAAGGGTCAGTATAAGAGAGCCATTCAGCAAACAAGAATGTTAGAATGTTATAGTGCTTTTAAATCTGTCGGAATCTGTAGAGTTTCAATTACCTGAGACTGGTGCATTGATACTTTTTGCCATTAGAAGTGTCACTTTATTGTTTGTTTGGGGTTTTTTTTCATCTACGATGTGACATAGTAACTTCAAGAAGAGAAGTGTTCAATATATATTCTTCACTGATCTTAAGGGAGAAGTTTTTGTTCTTATCAAGTGATGTAATAGTTTCCAGAAGTTACTAAGGAGAATATTAAACATTAATGTAAACCTTTTAAAATCCTCAGTAAGAGTTTAGCTCATATTTAAGAACAGTAAAAGTTTGGACAAACAATTCTGTGTACAAGGAAGGTCAATAAGAAACGACTGTGGAGGGAAGTTCCAGAGAACTGGGTAATGCTGATATTCAAATGAATTAGATGAAGACTGAGATAAATGTAAGGATGTTGGCTTGACATTAATCATGAGTAAAATAATGGAATTGTGTTAGAAAGTTATCTAGCAGTATAATATAACCAGTAATTGTTGATATAACTTTATGGAAAGATACAAGATTTTTATTTTTCTTCTTTCATTATATGTTTAGTTTAAACTATTAAAAAATAATTTACTCCTTATTGAATTTTATTGTGCAGTGGTTAAGGAAAAAACTGTATGTTCAGGATTGTTTTTGTTCAGTATAGTTTGTGTCCCATTTCTAATGTTTGTTATGGTTATTACTTTGCAAAATCACCACAAAAGGATAGTGAAAATTGCAAATACCTGAAAATAAAGGAGAGAGGTTGAAAACCATGCTGCTTTTCAAAGACCTGTAGATGGATTACAGATTCAGATAATATATTTTTTGTAAAATCTGTTTGCATGCCAGCTGTGAAACATCATCATCAAAGCTGAAAGAATAGAATATCTTGATGTCCTGTCATAAGATATGCTCCTAACTCATCTATCAGTTATATCAAGTGACCAAAAAAACCCTTTGCAATATTTTAATAGATTGAAAATAAAGAAATAAATTGAGAAATATCCAATTGAATCTTGTTATAAAATGGAAGATATTTGAAAAGAGAACAAGCAATTATGGAGAGGTAAGACTAATGGAGCAGCAGGTGAATTGAGAGGGGCACTAGCTTGTATCACATGGAGAAAAACAGATAAGAGGAGCACTCACAAGAAAAGACTAAATGAAAGAGGGCAGTTTTCAATTAGCAGGGATAATTACTGACAGAAGTACCCCTTGCCATTTTGAAAGGGATTTTGTCCATCAGTATTCTGATAGTAACTCCTGATAATGGTAGTAATCTTTGAATGTTGAAAATGCTAAATATTAACTTTGAGAGAAAGATTTATTTTATTTAATAGAGAACTACTTTTTATGAAGGTTTTTATTTCATCAAGGTTACTCTTTGTTTCAGTTTTTCTGTTTCTATGAATATTGCTATGGCTGATAGCAGCTGAACATGTTTCCTTCACACACAGAAAACTGCTTTTTAAGAATAGAATTATGTACTAAGAATTATGCATATTTAATGTATTTGTATCTAATTATATATTAAGAATTAGGATTATCTATTGGAAGAAATGTATTTTTCTAGCTTGATTACATCCTGCATTTGATTTTTTGCTCATGTAAAATCTCAGATATGCTGAAGTCCATGACAAAGCTTTATTTTCTGCTTTCATTAAAGCAGAGTCAATTTTATTTTTTATGGTTGGTCAATATTTAATTTTTTTAAACAGAATTACCATAAATAACTGTGTAGCAAAAATCTGTTTTTAGATGTGTTGACAAGAAAAAAGGAGACTAAGAAGCTTGACCTGCTTATACTGTAATTTTAAAGTGCTCAGATCATGCTAGAAAACATGACTGCAGGATACAATTATGTATTTCCCCAAGTATAGCTAACCACATCAGTGAGATTTTCTGAAGCAATAACTTTCTAATAAATATTTGGACCTTCTTCTGTATAACTTGGCTTGTAAGCACTGTGGCACCCTAAGTTACCAGAGGTATGCGAGGTGTATTCTAAACTGTAGTTTTTGAGTCTTCCTTGTTAATACTAACGTGTTTTATAGTACGGATGTGTACATAGAGTTACAATATTTGATACTGTGGTTCAAAACCTGCTTGCTATGTGAATTCAGTGTAGAGTTGTCTGTGATAAAACTTCAGGTTCAGAGATTAACTATTTTACAGTGGTCTAAAAATCATTTTCCACTGTCACAAAATACTGTTTATGTATAGCTTCTTGTAATAGTAGGACTATGTCTTATCTGTAGCACAGAGAAAGGAAAATAATGGAGCCCCAAATAAAGGATACTTGTTTGCTTTGGGTTTATGTTGATTGTTTTTAAGCTGTACTTTGTCTTTTAAATAGAAGGATAGACTTATGTTGGAATGATTTGTTTCAATATGTAAAAAAATATTGTTAACAGTTTTCAGGTAAAGCTTTAGATGCTTATAGCCAGAATTAATTAGATTTTGGGCTGTATAGATCGTGAATCCAAACCCAAATGTACTAAAATTTTTTTCTTAAGGGAACTGAAATGTTTGTGGTTAATTTCTCTGTTGACCACTTTTCTGGCTTCTTTTGCAGATTTAAAACATGTTGCTATTCACAATAAAGGAAAGTGTTGGTGATTTTGTGTCTTTAATACTGTGCTGCTATATGGAGGAAAAAGTTGTGGTAAATACCAGTATGTAACATGCTTTGAACTTATTCCTATTGTCCTTTTTTAGTTTTGCTGTCATGTGAAAACCTGACTCCAAGAATTCATGTCTTGATGTGTATGCACCTCAAGACACCTATTGTCCTTCGAGGGTATATTGAAGAGAAGTGGATAAAGGGAAGAAGGGTAGACTTTTGTAGTCATTTACAGGATGCTGGTTCTCCCAGTCAAACAGGAGTTGTGGAAAATGGAACCTAACAGTATTGTGCATAGTTTTGTGCTTGATCCTAAGGAATTATTGAGATGTGTCTCCGGTGTGCAGAACAGGAGGACTGATAAGTGGTAGGATAAAGTCATTGCTCTATTCCCTTGTTTTAAGAAGGCTTAGAGTTGTGCCAGGTAACCTGATGGTCTTGGGAATAGCTTTATGTTTTACTGCAGAAAAAAGCAATGAAAGCTGCTTGCAGGATACATACCTTTCATAGAATATCCTCAGTTGGAAGGGACCCATAAAGATCATCAAAATCCCACTCTTTTGAAGAAGAGTAATATTTTCAGAAACAAATAACTTAAGGATGCAGATTTTTAATGTATTTTTAAAACTATTTCCCCTACCATGGCTCTGTATATTGGTAGTTCAGTCATTCTACTGAGATGTGGGATGCTAATCAGGCAAGTGACATGCACACAGAAATGTACAGAAATTCTGTAATGTGTGAGCTAAAGCTGAGCACACTCAGCTGAGTGTGTAGAGAGTCAAACTGATCGTTGAGGAAACTTCAGTGCATGTGCAGTTGCCTGTGTGTGTGCTGTGAGAAAGAACCTGTGCCTTTAACTGAAAGACCTCCTGTGGGAAGTAGTGGAAATAACTCCCAATGATAGTGAAATGCTGGAAATGCTTCTCAAGTATAATTAACAAACTGTGTCTGTGTGGGAAATTAGGAATATCTAACCTACAAAATTGATTACTATGCTTTTTAAATTGGTAGATATAAAAAATTCAAATGAGATCCTTTGATGCTCAGTGCAGTGTTCCAAATTTTCCCTTGAATTTGGTATCAGTTTTAATGAAATCTAAGAAACCATTCTCATCACATGGAATTGACTGTTTTCTATATTTTGTTTTTGTTTTGGAGTATTGTGAACACTGGGAGAAAGTGCCATTCATAAGCATATGTGTTGCAAAAACATTGATCTTAGTTTATCTCATTGTCACTTAAGGGATGATCACTAACTCATGCCTATAAATGCTGTATTAAGGGTAGCTGGTATTGTAAAAATTAAAATTTTTAATCTCCTCCAACATTTATAGCTGTTTTTGGGGAAGAAGAAAGCTAAGGTTTTTGCCTCCTCTATGCAGTTTAAGGGGTCCTGATAAAGTGTTGTGAAGCACGAGAATACATCTGTACTGAAATACTCAAACACAGCAACATCTTGCTTACAATATGTTGGTCATTTGAATAACGTTAAGGGAAAGACATTTATTGATGATGAATTGAGTGGTTCTGATGAGATGAAATTGTCCTTTGATTCTATTTCTCATACATTTTGTTACAGACTTCATGGCTAAGGGTCATCTATGGATACCTCTTAAGTAGGTGGGATGGGATTGCTTTGCTATGATATGGGTGGGTGAGATTCACAAAAGCAGATTTCCTCTGGGGAAGTTAGATTTTCTCTGTAGTCAATGGAGACAAAGAAGGGTCTTCTGGAGTCAAAGACACTGGACATTAGATACCTTGTATGGTTGAAAGAAAAGGTAACAGTCTCTCCACTGTTTTATAAAGGAAATTAAGGGAAACTAGCATCCTCATCTTAAAATTTGTCTTTGTGGATCTCTCCCTGTTTTAAACAGCTGTTCTTGTATTTGCTCCAAAAGAAAGCAAGGGTGCATATCTTCCTGATTCCTCATAGTTTCTTTGCACTGCGAGGGTAGCAGGCACTTCTTCCTCCAGTACCTTTAGTGGTAAGGTCTGCAACAGAGTTACTTCCTTGGGGAAATATTTTTGTTTTCTATATTCCCCTAGGAATTTTCCATTTAGTAAAGAACATCGTGTTTGGTTCATATTCTCATTGCACAGCAGGTTCTCTTTAGTAGTTCTTCCCACAGGAATGGTGCTCAGTAATTCTCTCCAGTCCCACCATTTAACAATGTGCCAGCTGTGTGCTTCCTTACATGATCGATGGAGCTCAGGAAGTTTGTTCTACACCTGATGTGAGGTTTTATCTATTTTTCTATATTTTCACCATTAATTTTTGACAAGTGGCTCAACCTCACTCTAGAGGGAATTGCTTACATGGAACCTGTCAATGCAGTCCTATTCAGCTGTGTGCACCTGCAGTGTGAGTCTCAAATGCCGTCTTTCTTTATGGACTCCTAATCAGACTCCAAGGCATCTGTTGGTAACAGTGTAAGCAAGCACTGAAGGTGGTCCTGTAGAAGATATGAATATGAACTGTTCATGAATATGAGTGAAAGTCAACAAATGTTTTTCCTTAAGTTCCTCTCATTTTATCCATGTTGAATTTTGCCCTCATCCATAACAAATCCTTCTTTGCCTCCACCTCTCCTACCCTGACAGATGCTAAAGGAAGAGAGGGTTGCTACTCTTTCAGGGGATGTAACTGTATAACTTAGGTCATGTTTCTGAGCTCCACCAACTGAAAACATCAAAGTGAATTTGTTCTGATATTTGGCCAACTTCTTTAGTCATCCCTCTAGACAAAACGATTATCTGGATTTTTGGTCTGCAGTGTGGCTAGAATGTACGCTACCCAGATGTGTTTTCCTAACTTTGATGCAATAGAATAAAGGAAACATAAATACCCTTTTGCATACATCTTGTTATGGCCAGTAACAGTTGAAACTAAGTTAAAACTATTAGATTTGACTGAATCAGGGCATGAACTTCAGCTGTATTACATCAGGGGAAAAGTGTTTAAATTAAGTTTGGGGGTTTTTTTTGTTTTTGTTTTTTTTTTTTTAAGGAAAATCTTTTCTTATCAGAAAGCCTATCTCAGCCAAGATCAGTAAGAGCATTTGTTACTAATTTAGTGGGGTGTGTTTGTATGTGGTTATATATTAGTGTTGAAAAGCGAGCTCTTTCCTGTTCTGCATAATTGAGGGTATATGCAGTGGAATTATCCTTAAACTTCAGCTCAGACAGTGAGGAGATTATTCTAGATTTAAACCAGAGAAAGGTTAATTATCACATTTCAGGCACTGAATTGTACCTGACACTTGCTATCTCTACCCTATGCTCCCCTACCTCTAGCAGCCCCACTGGGAATCTTAGTCTTAGCAGGACTTAAAAAAAGACTGTACATCTTGTCCCATCTTCTCCATAAACCCATCTGCTTATTAGAATAAAGGAGAAGCTGATGAATCAGATGTTTTCATGGAAAGTTGTAATCTAAATGCGTTAATGCTTGTGCATTTGATGGTAGGCTATTTGTGTCTTTTTTCCTTCATGGATAAAATGGCTTTCTTCTAGGAAGTAATGTTGAACTGTGAGTCTTTTTGAGTGTACCTCCAAAGGCTTTTTAAAGGTGAGAGATACTTCCCCTTAACTCCAGCTGGCCTGAACTGTCTTGCTTTTCTATCAGCATGCTAGGGAATAGATAGTGAGGCTAGGTCAAAGATGGGTGTATTTCAAAACTGGCAAGTTTGCCACACAGCTCGTCTTTCAGTAGAGAATTGGTGCTAAACATACTGGGAGGTGTTTCATTATACTGTTTACTAGCTCTTCCATCTTTCCATTAATTTTAAGGAAAAAACATCAATGAGGGATATGAGTGGAGCTAGTAGCTGTCCTACTGAAAGTAGGTAAAAAGTCCTATTTCCACAGACATGGTTGAAGGACTTCTGCCTATATTGCTAATTGTAAATTGGTTTTTGTGACATTTTTCTTTAAAAGAAAGACTAAGAGACTGTAAGTGCATAATTAGATACTGCATTTTGAAATGAAAGAAAGCCATATACCTTCAGCTATGTTTAGAAGTGCAGCAGAAGAACAACATAGAATGAGTAAAAGTAAAGGCTCACTCCTGTAAGTATGTATGTGCATGTAAATGCACACTTTTCTGGAAACTAACCCATAGCCTATGGTGAGACATGCTTACTTCATTATAATACTCCTTGGGTAAAATTATTTTTACGCTCTAAAATAATTACTTGTTTTATGGCTCATTTTATTTTGAACATAAAACGAACCAATTTTTGGGATGATTTTTTATTTTTTTATTTTTAAAATTTTTTTTGTGTATTTCTGCCTAAGTTCTAAATCTTACATTTAACTGACAGACTGCACTGCCTGAGTTTATTGTGTGGCTAAAGCAGGTGTGCATGTAAAGAAACTGCACCTGGTTGTGTACCTGTAGGCTTTGTGCTTGTGAATTAGCAGGGTGTTTCAAGTGGGAATTTTCTTAATTCTTCATTTTGAGAGAAGAGAGTTAGAAGGTGCAGTTCCAGGTGTGCAGAAGAATGAGTATCATTGGCCATTATCCGCAGCACAACTAATTTGGTGACCTAAAAATATATGCTCTTTTCATCAACACCTGAAGAGCTGCTGTTGAACACACTGTAGTGTTGCTTCAGGTGGTTCCCTTTTTTTGTTTTCTTTTGTAGATGCAGGGTTTCAGGCAGGGATATGATAAGCTCTTTGCTGCATCATTATTAGGTTAAGACTGCCTGCTGTGTGACTTGGCAGTAGGATATTTTTGGTCTTTCAATACTCATCTTGTCCCCAGAAAATGAAACTACATCACTGAAAATAATCATACCTGTATGGAAGTACCCGTTGACTTAGAAGTTTAATATCATATCAAGTAGGATGCCGTTCGTAAAGGTTTTTTGCTGGGTATTGTTGTGAAGCAAGCATTAATGTGGTCTGTGCTGTACTTCATCTGTGGAGAAACACAAGAGTCTGCTTTGTCTGAAATTTATTGTTGTGGCACCTCGAATGAACAATGAATTTTCTTAAGTAGTGATGCTTTTGAAACCGTCTTTTTTTTTTTTTTCCTAGTAAATCCAGTAAGACTGGAACTTCAATCTCTTAGCTTGACTTTCTTCATGGTTTATAAACTGTTTTTTGACTGAGTTTTACAAAGCCTGAATTTCATCATGATGTTCCTATGTTTTGAAATGGTAGAGTAGAAGACATTATGGAAAACTTCTAATTCAAAGACAGAGTATTCAAGCAAGCAATTAATGTTTTGTGACCTTTGCACTTTGACTTGGGAAGCTTGTTTTATTTCCAAATGTACTGGCACATGTTCTCAAGATTTTACTAATAACAGAGAAATTCTGTAAAGTGTCTCAAAATAGAAAAGTAATTTTAATGAGAGAGGTCCTGAAATTAGTGTTGTAGTTGTCTGAGCTTCTCATGAGCCTGCCATCCATTTTCTTTGATTGCTATGTTTACAATTTGTTTCCAGAATGTGTAATTTTAATTTAATCATTCTTAATCTAACATTTACTCCTAGACAGTGTATTAGCAACCACAATGTTTTTTAATCACTTAAAATTACGTACTAGCTCAACCTGAATGGGGAGTTCTGGAAATTTCTTCATGTAATTCAGTATAAAGCAGTAGTGCCAAAATTGCAAGCGGGATTGGCAATAGCTTGGAATTCAGGTTAGAACTTCACTATCTTCCACTGGCTTACTGATTTTTTTGATGTTGATACTTTCATTGTTAAAGGTCTTGGAATAGAATTTGCTGAAATGGCTTTGTGTTCATTTGTACAGATGGAAAAATATTTATATTATGTGTTACTTGGATTTGTTTCTATCACTCTTTTCAAGATGTGTTTGTCAACATGGTTTTTTTTTTCATTATTACAATAAAATATAAACATGAAATGAAGCTGTTCCAGGACGTGTTTTACAGTGTACTTTCTGAGAAGCAATGATTTCTGGATTTATTCTAGGTTTCTAAAACTACTCTCATCACCTGTTATCTAACATGCTTCCAATGCCTTTTTCCCCCCAGTAGGTGTGTATGACTGATGACAGTGAGAGTAGTGGTCTTTGATGGGATGAAATCCTGCCTTTGCTGAATTGATGCAGTGCTCCCACCGGAGTTAATGAATCCTTTATTTAACCCATAGAGCTTCACTGTACATAAACGTTTGCAGAAGTACAATCTAATGTGTTTGTCTTGATTTCTTGGCCATCCATAATTTCATTGCACTGATAGCCAATTAAAGATTTTCAGGTTGAGTCTCCTGTTTTTTAAACTGTTTTTAGGTCCAAAGCTTATTTAAACATACGAAGCATGCAACTTCAACTATTTAGAATTTTTTCCTTTATTGTAAAGTTTTTTTGGTTGTCACTATGTAATGGCGTGTATTTGGTGATATAGACCAAGCTCTCTATCTCTCTGTCTCCATTTAGCTCATGTTTGGCTGTATTTTATATGCATTGCTGCCAATTCAACCACAGCTTCACAGTGAAACTCTGTCTTCAACATTCATTGACTATCACAGATTCTGTGACGTATCTGTGTGCTATTTAGCACACCCCTTTGCCTAAATAGAACTTTTGTTTTGAAGGGTTAAGTAAAGGATTCATTGTAACTCACTGTGTTCTTGGGCTTTATGTAATTTGTAACAGATGTTACTTCACTTGGATAAACTACTAATTTTATAACTCCACTTTTAAATTTGGATTTTATAATGTAGAACTTACTTCTAAATGTATTGCAAAGTATCATATATATTTTGGAACATGTTTGTAGCCTTCTTTCAAGAATTTCTTTTTCCCCCATCTTGGTATTTAATGGTTGTACCAAGTAGGATTTGGTTACTTTTACTCCCTGTTGCAGTTTCTCACATGCAAAACTGCTTGCAGTATTTACTCGTGTGTAGGCCATTGAGAGGAGGTGTCAAGTAATGAAATAATCATCTATATATTGTTACTATTGACCATAATAATTTATCTGGTATCTCAAAAACGGTAAACCCTTAAAAAAACTCCAACCAAACACAAAAAGCCAGTAGCATATGAAAAAAGAGACAAATAGAGATAAGTATATTAATCAAGTTAAAATAATCTTAACTGTAATCCTTAGTGCAGATGGGGCACCAGAGACAAAAGGAATTCCTCATTTCTGTTCCTGTGGCTTTACACAAGGAAGCTCAGATAAGGATGGGCAGCAGTATAAAGCACTAAGATGTGTCTAAGTAAGCAGTAAACTAGCAACAGCAGTGCAAACAAGCAGGTTTTTGCCTCTATGTTAGTATTGCTAATAAAAATTTTTGAAATTGATTTATGCATGTGAAGAGCTGGATGTTTACAATCAAAGGAATATGAATTTGTTTACTTCAATTAGAATGTACTAATTTAAAGTAGAGCTAACCAGGTGGTCTTCATGCTTGGATTTTACTGGAAAGGTTGTTTATATACTTAGTACAGACAAAATAGAAAATTCCTATGGAACAGGGTGACATTGATCTATTGGGGTTTTAATTTGGGTTTAAATGTGTTAGTAATCAAGTACTTTTGGATAATGCAGTCAGGTGCCTGGGGTTCTAAACCCACTAAATGTTTTGCAGTAGTTAAAAAACAAAATTCTTTTTAGACTATAATGGTGTAGATAAAAGCTGGGGAGAGAGACTTCTGAAGAAAAAGCCTATTTTCTTCTCAAATGTTCTAAAGAGCAAAAATTAAAAAGGTGGAGATTTTTTCCTTTTGAACTGACCATATTCATACTACTATGCTGCTGTATAGTTGAAATTATGTTTACTTTATCCCCAAAGATTTTCTTATTGACATTATTGTCACTAGTTCTTAAAATGAAAGAGTTGAAGTAAATGATGTAGTGTGATTCTCTGTGGCAATAATCCACTATCACTTTGGTTTTGTGGAGGTATGACACAGCTTTGATATTTGTGAAGCTTCAAAAGAGGGTTATGAATTTAAACAGTACATACATTTGGCTCTTGTAAAGTGTTAAAGTTAACTGTCATCATAACGTGCAATCTTTGTTATGCTTGTAGATGGTATTGCTTTGTGGAAAAATCCAATTTAGAAAGGTGCAGTAGAGCTGTTAGTGTTAATTCTGTCATGGAAGTAACAGAAGAAAACAAAACAACAGAGCTTCCCTGACAGCCTGGAGTATTTTCTTAATCTAACTCTTCTTGTTTCCAGAGGCACAGATTGCTATAGTAATTACTCATGATAATTTCATGTTCATCAAGTGAGGCAGCAGATTTTCAGGAGGTAGCTGTGTGCATCCAGATAAAGCATGGATCGTCATGCTGCAGTGTCTTTGTCTGTGTTGTCTTCTCTCATCAAGGCCATGTTGAGCTTCACTTCAAAGTTGAGTATTTGGTGTCTAGTGAATTGATGCTTTGTGGTCATCATGGTGGTCCTGTGCCACAATTTAAAAAACTGCAGTCGTGCTACGTCGTTCTCAGAAGGGTCGGATAATTGTGGTCTTGGGTACTTAATCCCAACATGCGCTCTCATGTCGCCACTGCCGCGCTGTGGGAGCACCATGGCATTTAGAAGTGCTCCCTTGTGAGAGGGACGTGGTTATTCTTCCTGGTGACGGAGTGTTTGATAAAGATCACTCTCTGACATGGATATCTCTGCCCGCATTCCATAAAGCTTTAGTCACCTGTCAAAAGCTCTGTGCACAATGGCTGTTGAGTGAGATGGTCTGCACAGGGAATCAGGCTGCTAATCATTATTTCTTTATCTTGGAATCTACTTTGAGACTTGCCTGTTTAAAAAACCAAAAAGTTTACTCCTGGAGTAAGGGATATTAAGAATTTTATATATTAAGGTGAACAATATACCGTTTAAGAAAAAACATATTTGACTTTGCTTACAAATCCTATGTGAATTAAGATATATGAAGGAGACTTCCTAAAATCACAAAAAAAAATATTTCTGTTAGATCTTGTTTTAGGTTTGGCAACTGAGTTGTATTTCGTTCTCTAAAATGGGGGAAGTGATGAGACTGGTAGTAAATGTTCTGTGGCAATAGCAATGGAGAAGCCATAATTAGCATTTCTCAGGTCTCAATTTTTTCCTGCTTTATATTAATTACCATCCTGCTTTATAAAGGTCTAATTCTGCTTAAAAATAGTTGTAAGGGGTTGGAAATTAACTTCCTTGCAATAAATTATTCCATAAGAACGGTTGCTGGAAGTGACCTGTGAGCTTCATCGTCCCTGTGTTCCTTTCAGAATAATTAAATTATCTTTCAAATTTTAACAAATTTTTCGTTAAGAGTTGCTCATAAGTGCTATGGATGGCATGTGAAGAGATTCTTAAATGCCAAAATTCTGTTTCCTTCGAACCTCATTTCTGCTAAAAATAAAGTTACTTCAAAATTACCAGAAGCTGAACCCACTGTATTAGAACTAGATGACAGTAAGACTAGTTGGCTAATTTTTTAGCAGTGGTGAATAGCTGTTTTTTTGTTTTTCTTCAGTTTAAACAAAAAAAGAAAACCAAATTATCTGTCACTTTTCCTGTTCTCCATTTTAGGATATGGCATCAAATCTGGTGGAGTTTTCAGTCCCAATCTTGTTAGGGACTCCAAGAAAATATACTACCAACTCAAAGGAAGCTCCCTGGAACTTCATGCTCCTTTCTTGCCCTTTACTTTTTTAAAGTTTTCTTCAACTTCTTATCCAGCTAAGAAGAAAGTGTTTTGTATTTTTGGAATTGTATTTGTATTTTTTTTGTATTGTTAGAATAAGCCTGGGAGAGTCATTATTATGGTTATTATTGCCTCAAGAAATTTGTCTGCATGTATAAGAGTGGGTTATGTCGCAAGCCTTTTTCAAGAGGCGTTACTAAGTTTGAAGTTATTGCTGGATATTAAACAATGCCCTAAAAATATCTTACATTAGCACTGACGATGGAGAACTCTAACTGGTTTTTAAACTTGAATCACCATTAGTTTACAGTTTTCAAATGCTTGACATCTTACAAGGCCTACTTAGCAATGAAATAAGCATGGGGAGACATCTTTCTGCTTAAACACCTAAGGCTGAAAACATGAGAAATGCTTTATGCTTGGAAATTATTAAAGTCAAATCCTTGCAATAGTGTTGAGGTATGAAGTTCTCAAGATTATAAAAAAACCCCTGGATTTCAGCTCTACCGTTGTAATTGTGAATATAAATTTTAGTAAAAATCTTAAACACAATCTTTCTTTAGAGAGTAATTCCTTATTTCTTTTACAATATGCTTTCATAATAACTTAACTGGCCTTTACTTTTCTGTAGTTATGTGTATTGGAACAGAGTAGGCATCTGTTCAGAAAAGTTTTCAAAAGAATATAAATTAAAGGCAAGTTTTGATCAGTTATAAAAATGTATGTTCAATATTGTACTTCCAAACTATTTCAGAATCTCTTAAATTTTTCCTGCATCAGATACTTTCCTTTCTTTCATGACTTTTAGAAAGAAAGTTTGAAAAACTTATTTTTAGTTTTCTTTGTTTGAAAACTTTGTGATATTAAAGAAGGAGAAAGAAAAATGTTAAGTAGGCAATGATAGGTCTTATGCAATATAGATGGACTTTTTACTTAATAGTTTCCAGTTGGTCTAAAATCTTCATATGTAAGATACATTTTAGCCTGTCAGTTGCAATGTATTTTCCTACCTATCCTGTGAAAAAGTGAGACAGGGAGAGGTTTTCTTTTTTTGTAAGATTTTGTATCTATTTAGAAAGATGATAAAATAGATATTAAACAGACTGAATAGCTACTATGAGAACTGAAAACGAAATTGGGAAATTATGGAGAAATCATGAGTGAATAGACTAGGATCTCAGATTGCAAAGGGTACAGATCCTTTATCTTCCTCAACTATTACAAAATATAAATAGGGATGTTCAGGTGAAAATTAAATGATTAAAAATAGGAATGTCATGTTGTTAGAACTTACTCATCCCTAAATTCTGCAAGTGTTTGAATGAAGAGCCCCAGGACACTTCTAAAGTTTGTAGCTCATGTCCTGGGAGATTTTTAGAGTAATTTTACTCTATGAGAAAAGATTTCCTTTTTTTTCTCCCTCCTGTCAAATATTTACTGTGTAACCATGTATTGTCAAGGAATCTTTAGTCTTGAGGCTTTTTTAAAAATTGCTACGTCTGTGCATGCCTACATTATAGTGTGGTAATTCATATTGTATTGTCCTGTGTCCTGGATATTCCATATCCCAGAAAGCTACATTGGGTCACTTCATCTGTTAACGGAACAGTTAATACTTAAAAATGTTTTTTCCCCCCTCTTTGGTTTTTCTGCAAGTGTAAAGTAGAACTTGCATATATGCAGTTATCTAAAGATTTAATTGCTATATGTTTCAGTGACCTGCAATGCTTAAAGACTGTACTTCTTTAGAAACTTATGTCTATTGCTTTTCTAATATTTGCCTTATATTATTGTGCACAAGAGCTGTAGGATATTGTGCCTAAGAAAAACTTTTTAGTAGTTGTTCTGCTTAGGGGTTTTTAGGAAATTGCTTTCAGAATAGGTTATGGGCTTGGTACATCAGGCATTGTTTGGGAGTACTGGGATATTTGTTTTACACCTAGAGCCTGCGAAAACATGAGCATCTCATTTGTTCATGGTTATAAAATGGGAAGAAAGCCTATCCTAAAATGAAGGCTCCATAAGGTAAAAGGCCATGTCAGTTTGTGCTCTTTATGCAATTTGCGTCACACAAGGGAAACTCTATTTGCCTGAATCTTCAGAAAAATTACTATCATCTGAGCATTATCCATAATAGGGTACAGGTAGCTTGCCAGGAATTCTGAATTGTACTATCCCAATCAGTGATGACATTATAGGAAGCATACCAGTGAATGAGCACACCTCATCAGCATGTTAAATTCATCTTCATTCATTGTTCTTCCCAAATTTTCAGTTGTATATTGGTCAGGAGAAGAGATTAGATATTTGGAGGCCTCTGTTAGACTGAGGAAGATTTTACTGTTGTTGCTTGTCTCCTCAGAAAGATGAAGTTGTACGGTGCATACAACTACTGGTTACATGGGTCAGAGACAGCTGATGTAGGTGGCTACATGGTGTGGTGCTTGTCAGGTGGCTTTATCACCTGTAACTCTTGGAAAGTGACTGTGAAATGGAACTTCACCTCGTGTAGGACATGAGGTGTGGAAAGCTTCAAGGCTTTGGTCAGAGCAAATCATATGCCAACACAAATGCATCCAGTGACATATTGGTGATATCATTACTCTTTTCTGACCAAAGAATATAATGTTGGTTTTTCACTGCTTGGGATTAATTTCTTGGTTCTCCTTCACGTGGTTAGCTGGGCTTTTTTGTTTATTTATTTTGTTACTTGGCTCTGATTTATGTAGTGTTTGGACTCATGTGTGTCCTGTGGGTTCTCTGCTTTATTTGGAAAGTTTACACTTTAAAATCTAAAACAAAAGCTATCAACACATTTTGTTTGAAATGTTTCATATTTATAGTTCCCTACAATTCTGTTTTCTTTATCTTCCCAGTCACATGGGAGCTTGGAGGGAACACACACGCATCTCTAATGCCAGCATTGCAGATTAAAAATAGTTTTCCTCCACCAAATACTAACAGCTGGTTGGCTCTCTTTCCCTGCTGAAGATGCATCATATAGTAATTTCATTTTCCTGCTGTTGCCAAAATGTTGATGGATCAGGCTCTGCAAGTTTTACTTTGTAAATTCAGTTGTAATACTAATTACACTTTAACTGCATTTCTGTGAGGCTTTTCACAACTCCAGTCAAGCACCTATTACCCTGTCTTGCAGATAAACAGAAAGTGGTTGAGAGAGGTGCTTTGTGTTGATTTAAATAATAATCAGATAATCAACGCTTCTGTAAACCCAGTGTTACTTGGGCAGCATGGAGATGTAGTGGCACACCTGAGAACAGGTCTTCTAAGTTGTGCTCCCCCAGGATGAACCCCTAACCTTTATACCTTTCCTTTACTTGAAGTGCTCCAGTGCAAATGCTGTGGGAAATCTTGTTGTATTGACATTGTAGTAATTGACTATTGAAATCACTGTCATCTTCTCTTTTAACCAGTGATGGAAAATGTCTAAACATTCTATTTCAAAAAAGAAGATATTATAGCAATGTGTTTCAAAATATCGTTTTTTTTAATGCTGTGAGTGGACAATATTACATACAATGACAAGTTATTTCTGAACTGAGTAGAGTATCATATAATAGCTTTTCTTTTTTTCCCCATCTTGAAGTACTCAGCAAAACTCTTACCATATTAGAAGAAGTGAATCTGTTACTTTTATTTTATTTTGAAAATGCTTTCATAATGTCTGGCACTTAAAGTGATATTGGCTTCATATACATGATCCATAATGTCTACATTTTGGCATAAAAGCTGGAGAAATCAGTGCAAAACATGAGAAACACGAGAGTTAATAAAATAACAGATGGCAGCTGTGTTCCAATGGAAATAATTATATACTGCCTTTTTAATAGCATAAAATCAATGTGTTGTTTTTGATTAAAACAGTAGGCTGGCTGGTCATATGGAGATTAGTGTGTGATATAAACCTGAAAACTAGTTTGTTGTCACGTATTATGTGACATGATGGGGATTAATTTCAGGAATGCCTTAAAAATACGCTCTAAACAAAATCCTTTCTACACTGATTGTACTAGATAGATTAATCCGGTTGCCATATGGACTTGAAATTGCCTTGGGTATGCACAAGAAAAATCTAGATAAATGATAACTCATTTAATACTCTGTGGTTTTTGTTTATGGAAAACAGAATTCCTCAGGATCTTCTAAAGGAAAACAGGAGTGTGCCAAAGGTAATTTCGGTGTTGAGTGTTCACGGATGGTAAAATTATATTTAACAGATGTTTGTAATTTTTGCAGGTAATAGCTCTAGCAGATGCAGCAGAAGAAAATCAAGCCAGCATGTTCCAGGCATTTGCAAAGTTGAAAAGTGCCACCCGTCTGGTGATTATGCTGATCAGTTTGTGGCAGAAGCTCAGCACTGATCAAGTTGCTATTTTGGAAGCTACGTTTTTGCCATTAGCAGAAGATACACAAGAGCTGGTAAGAATCTGTAAAAGCTGCTTGAAAAATACTCATTCACAGAGCTTTATGCCTTTAAATTTCCTTATTTTCCCCTGTACTTTGATGAAGACTGTCCTTTGAAGTTATTTAAGTAGACGCTTGATGCAAACTACATTGATTTCACAAGAAAGTGGAAAAGTAGGAGTAGATTATAGAATGTTTCAATAGAAGATATGGGTGGTACCTGTTAAATTCTGCTTAGCCTTTCCTTACAAAGCCAAGTAGGAGTGTCTCACATAAATTTGGCTGATTTTTACCTTCTGTCCAGTGGTTAGGACAAACAGAATAATACACCCAGTTTTTGAAGACTAATATAAATGCTCTAGAACATACATGTCCACATTCCAATAGAAATATAAAATACAGACAAGTACAGACAGCAAAAACAGTATATACATTTAGTCTATTAAGCGCTTGCCATACTTTGTCCTCAGTGTATTTAGAGTGGTTTATATAGTGGATGAAAGTTATCTAAACAAAATACTGTGAATAGTTAATGTCCTTGTATTCCAAACCATGCTCTATATAGTTCTGCATTCTGTAGATGTCTGGCTAATTCTGTTTTGATTTAATGAGTGTGACCAGGTGAGATTGTGTATAAAATCTGGAGAATGGTCTGTGAAGAAAAATAATGCTGTTTTATATCCCCACCAAAGGTCCACAGCTAAACTCTGCTTTAGCTGAATTAAAAAATGTTCTCATCTTAATTAGGAGTTGATCCCGTTAGTTTCAAGAGTTATCTTAAGTACACATTAATTTTAATTTTCATGTTCTGCACAAGTTTTTGCAGTGTACAGTGAATCCAGATTTTGGTGCATACCTGGAATACTTAGAATGGTTTATGGTCTTTAAGAAAGCTTGTGCTGGGTTCCAAGTGAATCTAGGATCTTCTGCCATTTCCACCTGGGGGGCAAAAATTGTTTTGGCATTTTACATGATATTGAGTCACAGCAGGCAAAGCAAAGCAGTTTTGTTAAGATTTGTTTTGGATTTAGTCCTCATTTAAATTTGGAAAATCGAGCTTCACAACTGAGGAACGTGCATTCGCATGAATTGAATTCAAAGAAAGTTCCTATGAATCTCCTAAAAGCCCAAACAACCATTTTTTTGCATGACTACTTTTTATTTTGCCATCAGGAACTGGGTTGCTATGACACAAGTTTTGATAAAATATGGTACAATTTGTTATATATCCTCTAATGCAGGATATCACTTCAGGATATATCTTGATGTGGTTTTAACATGGTGGTTAACAATATTCTATGTTGAAGCTATAAGACTTTGCATAAGCATTGTAAGGATGTATATCCTGCAGAGCAGTCAGGATGAAAAATGTAAACCAACAGTAACTGGAGGTGGAAATAGAAACAAAACCTTTACAAAATACTGGATTATGTGCCATATTGAAGTTGTTATGGTACCACAGAAATGTGAATGTAATTTAAGAAGCTTAGGCAGGGAATGGGGAAATCTTCTGACATACCGATGATATTTACAGACAGAAGCTCCTTGCTGGTGTTCAGGTTTCCTTGTAAGCAGTAGAGTGGAACACTGGTGAAAGAAAATACTCTGAAGAATTTTTATTTACTCGTCAAACAATTCTGCGTAATGGTTTGTTGTATTTTCATTTGGAGTGAATGTGTTAGAAGGCAGTTTGGATGCAGTCTACATCTTCAGAACATTTTCTGCCTTGTGAGCATTAAACTATGGAAGTGTTTTCTTAAAAAAAGGGAAATGTTTGGAATACACTGTTAACATAAAAAGAAATGCCTATTTTACCATAACATCAACATTATTCTCAAACATGCCATTTCATTTAGAACAGATTGTATCTTGTTTTCTAGACCTGGCAATCACTTCAGTTAGGTATTTAGCAAATATGAAAGTGGCATTCTGTGTTACCATTGTGTCACCATTTTTTCTCAGACTGCCAAATGATTTCTGTTACTGCAAACTTTTGTCTAAGAACATATAAAATTTGGATTTTCTTGTCTACAAAGATATAGTGGAAGAAATACTGCAAACTTCGATATTTTCTGGGAATAACAGATATTTGGCATCATATTTTGTTTCTGGCAGTAAACGTCTAACTAGCACCTAAATAGCACTGCTTTGATAAAACTGACTAAAAGGGTTGTTGTTGTTCAGTGTCAGAAATACAAGGACCTTCCCTTTTCAGTGATTCTTTCATGAAAGCTGCACAGTTGTAGAAGTATAACATCAGAAATTGAATTACATCTCTCAGGTCTCAGTGAGATAAATGAGCTAATTTTTCTGCTAATGAAGCCACTAAAAAATTGATGCCAAAACTGAAGAAAAGTAGTTGCAGGGACGTAAGGTGTGTTTTTGTCCATTGTACTTTGTTACTGTGGGACTAAAATAAAATCCGTATTCAAAATATAGAAGAATATATTATTATTATTTCAGAGCACAGTTACAGCTGCATGCAAACTTTACTTTCAAATGTATGCTGGTTTTGAGTTCTATGATTTCCTATCTGTTGAAATATATGGTAGAAAAATACTTTAGGGTGCTTTTGGAGACAAAGGAACCATGATTTGTTAATAATGTGCCAGAGATTTTGTTAGGCAATTCATTTTTTTTCAGGAGAGTTGGTCACTGTTCTGCAAGACTAACATGTTTATTATTAGCTTATAACAAGAACTGACAGCAATTTGAAGTACTGTAAAGTCTGAAATAATAAAAAAAAATACAAAAAATTTCTAAGGGGTGTTTTTCAGTGATTATCGTTTACCAAGCTGAGTTTTCTGGATAGAAAAAGGTATTTGAAAAATGCTGAGTTTGTGATGAAGCATATGTTTACAATAGGAAATCCGTTTGGGAAAGGAGGGAATTTGTCCAGGCTAATTTAAAGGGTTCAAAGGGTTCATGCAACATGGGGTAGTTTTGATATAATAGTTGCATGGCGCCTGGATTGACTGATGGCTCATATGCCTGATCATTAAGGTATTAATGCTTTCTTTGTTTAAGACATTACAAAGGGAAAATATTTCTGTCAATATGAACATTCTGACTCTAAGACTGATGGAGAGCCCTTGGCAGTACCGCCATCAACAGCAACTTTACTGAAGAGTCAATATTTTTGTAGTTCTCCTGATGTTACCAAATAATGACATACAGGTGCTTCATTGCTCAGAATCATCCCTTGCTTGTCACAGTCACATTTGTGTTACTATAGTTAATAGTAACAGCTCTAAACTGGTGTTGAGGAAGTACATTTCCATCTCTCTTTATTTATGTTTGGAGTCATACCAACCAAGTAAATGTCTGTATTAGATCTTAAGTTTTTATTGAAGTTGTAATTTGGAAGAAAAATATGCCTGAGGGTGAAAGGCATATTTTAAGTGACTCTATGGTTTACAGTAATTAACTTACGTTAGGGACTATAAATTTACCACTTCACGGTGTAGATAAAGTTGAAAAATATACTTTGAGGCAATGATGAAAAAGAAATGGTGTCAGGAAAAGCTCATGAAGTACCTGTAAAAGTCGCAGGAGTTACGGTCAAAAGTGTCTCTGCTTTCTGTAAGGAGATGATCTGAATGTAAATCATGAGAAAAAGAAAAGATCATTTGGGAAAGACTAGATAGCCTGCTAGGTTTCATGCATGATAGCAAAGGGGTTTTATTGTAGAGTTCTTGAGTAATGTAGAAAATACTGTTTTGTGGAAAGAATCCTTTACTGAGATCAAATTCTCAAAATCAAAGGTAAGATTATTTCTGTAATTCCAGCAGGATTAATTCTGTCACGACTGACAGTAGAAAAATTTTTCTCTGAGTTTTCCATTGATGTCCAGTACTTTTGAAGCTTTGAGCTAATAAATGCATCTTTGGCGAGAGTAACTTTTATGAACCCAAATTTTTAGAATTTATTGGAAATTGTCGCTTTAATTCTTGTAATTAATCCAACCTAGCTCTTGATTGCTCTACAAATCATCTGGATTTTTTGTGCCTTAAATTTTCTATATTCCACTTGACATTGTAACCACTTTTTAAATGCAAAGCTCCAATTGCGTACCAGACTGAAATATTTAAAAATAGGCTGAAATATTTTATATTTTCTTGTTTGCCATAAGTTAGTACAAATTATCTTTTAGTTAAAATTTCTTAAACTGCAAAAAAACCCACTCCAAAACCAATAAGCCAAAAAAATCCCACAAAACCACCACAAGGCAGTGGGCAGTGATGATGGATAACTTGGAACCAGTTTTCCATATGGTTGTATTCTTTATTTTTGTGAACACACAAGTTTAAAGCAGATACATTATATTTATTCCCCTCCTCCTTTTTTAGAAACAAGGTGGATAATTCATCTGCAGATAAGTAGTTTCAGAGAGAAAAACACATGAAATTTGTTGCCTTTTTTCCAGCTCAGAAAATTACATTAAATGACATTGACTAACTTTTTTAAATTATCAAAACTAATAAATAAGTCTTCCTCCTACTTGAATCAATGTCATGCAACAGAACCAGTCAGAAAGACTCTCTTGGTATAGTGAAGCATCTAAGTCTACAAGAAATAGGGGGAGAAAGCTAGTAAGTTTTGAACCCTTAATCACCAAAATAAAAGGAAGAAGCTTTCAGCTTTACCCATTAAACACCATAATTTTTCAGTAGAAAAGGCCAGTCTCAGCCTGAAGTTTAGTTTGGTTCAGGGTAACATAAGATTGTTATGTTAACATATGTAAGAGGGCAAGAAGGTGAAGAAATGAGATTGCCACTGTTCCCCAGGCAGGGAAAGTCCTGTATTAGGGAGAAAGGTTAGAGATGGAGTAGTGGTGCGTGGTTCCTGTCAATGTCCTTTGTGCATGTGTGTGTGTATGTGACCCAGCTGGACAATAAGAGAAGAGCATGGTTCAAGTACCTCGAACATTCTTTTATAGTGTATTTTAGTATGGAAATTATTAGTGCTCTTCCTGCTGGCCTGCTTTCAAGAGGACCAGAGTACACCAGAGATAGGATCATAAAAACATTAAGGCTCAAAAAGACTTTCAAGATCATGGAGTACAGTCTTTGCCACGTCCAGTTGTTTCCTGAACACCTCCAGGGATGGAGACTCCACCACCTCCCTGGGCACCCCATTCCTGTGTCCAGCCTGAACCTCCCCTGGTGCAGCTTGAGACTATGTTATTTTGTCCTGTTGCTAGTTGCCTGGGAGAAGAGGCCACCCCCTGACCTGGCTACAACCTCCTGTCCGGGAGCTGAAGAGCATGGCAAGGTCTCCCCGAGCCTTCTTTTCTCTAGGCTAAATAGCCCAGTTTCAGTTGCTCTTAATATGAGTAGGTGGACAGAAGGACACATGGTTGTAAAGCCACTAAGTTACTGCAACTGTTTCTACTTTTATTTGTGATCCTTAAAAGCAGAGTTTCAAACTGGTTGATTATTTAACAATGTTGGAATGTCTAAAAACGAAAGATCAAATGTTAAGTAACTTGGATGAAAGAGGGAATTTGAAGACCAAAGAGGTGGTCTTACCACTACTGTAAGCACTATCACAGTTTCTTTAAGTGTCTGGTAATCATTTTCTTCCTGCAGTTAATTTTATTTGCTGAGAAGACAGTGGGTTATGGCAGCAATAGCAAGTTGAAGACAAATTGCACCACTATCTAGTGATCTTCATCTGTAGCTACATTCACGTGATTCCTCACAGTGAATTCTCAAGGTAGAATAGAAAAGTGCCAATATTGTGTTGGTCTGAGAAAGCAAGGCTTAATGTGGTCTGTTGGAAATGTCTGTGGATTAATTAAAATATATAATATAACTTTATCTGATGCTTTCCACTTCAAAAGACTACCAGAAGAAGCTATGCCCAATTGTATTTTCAAATTTCTTTTCATTGGCTGGTTTTTTTGGTGTTAGATAAGAAGGGGCTGTAAGACTAATTTTTTTAACAGGCTTGCTTCTGGTGGTTGGCAATAGTAATGGTTTTCAAAAAATAAAACTTTCTCTATTTCTTCCAGATGTCATAAAATTGATTTAAACAAAATTTTATGCAGAAATAGGTTTGGTATGCATTATGAATTGCAAAAGTTCTAAGGACAGAAAAATTTGTAGTATTCTTGTCCTGTTTAACTGTGTGCCCTGAAAATTGTATCAAGCTCAGAACAAGCATTCGACCTTGGTAAAAACCTTATGCTGTTGGAGAATCTGGCATATCTATTGGTTAGATGTATTTTTATTAAAAAGTTTCGAGAATTAATTTTAACTTGAGCATTCATGTTATGTTTTCTGCTGGTACTGGAGATCCTGAAGTTAATTTTCAGTGTGCTGTCTCTGTTGTAAGCAGAGGCCTACTTAGGGATCTTATTTCTTGGTGTAAATTAGTCAAGGCAGAACGGTGTTCTGTTTTGATTAGTTTGCTTCCAGCATATATCACCTCCTTTTAAAGTAATTTGGATACCCTGCAAAGTACCTCAGTTATCCCAAGAGATGTACTCTTTGTTTGATAAATTAAATAAGCTTCTGTTATCAGGCATCTTTCTTTATGTAATATTGTGATGGGGACCTCTAAACTTTCTCTTTGTTAGGGTGATCTGTCTAGTTCAGGTACAAAGAGCTATTTTAGTGTAGTGGTAATTACTGAGTATGTGGTGCATACCAGGAGTTCAGATCGGTTGTCATCTAAACTGCTTAATGACAAGAGTGATGCATTGCAAAGGGTCTTAACACTCAATATACATAATCAGTGGCTCTTTCTTTTACTTTTGTTTTCTTTTTTCTTTTAAAGAAGCATATTGTCAGTGGAGAATTCCCTTGATACTATGTCTTAATTGAAAGATCCTCAGACTCTTGCTAAGCAGCCTTCCAGTAAAAGGGTTTACAAGAAGGATAGAGAGGGATTTTTCACAAGGGCATGTAGTGTTAAGTCAAGGGGAATGGCCTTAAATTGAAGGAGGGTAGGTTTAGGTTAGATAATAGGAAATAATTCTTTGCTATAAGGGTCTTGATGCACTGGAACAGGTTGTGTACCCCCCATCCATGGAAGTGCTCAAGGCCAGCTTGGATGGGGCTTTTAGCAACTTGGTCTACTGGAAGTTGTCCCTGCCTATGGAACTGGAGGACGTTGAAAGTCCCTTCCAAACCAAACCATTCTATGATTCTGTAGTATATTAGAAATGTAATGTGATTTATGATTGATTGTAAAATTCTGGTGGAATTGCTTATATACTGAAACAATAAATCTATTTCAGCATCATTAGAGTATGACCTTTATGTTACCTAATAGAACAGGGTTTATAGAATTAAAGTTGCATATTTATTGTTGGTTTTACTTTCTGATTGTCTGGCATCTGTTCAAAGCTATGATACTTTTATTATAAATACTGTAGTGCTATATTAGTAGCATTGTATCTAACAATACAGCATGGCATTTTCTGAGAAAATTAGTTACTCCCAATAATTTTATGGAGCTCTCTGTTTAAATTGAACACGTGGCAATGGTATGCAGCTACATTCATCATTTCCCTTAGATCTCATGGTTAGAAATGTTTCTGAGAGGGTGTATCAAGATCTAATCACCAAGCTAATCTGTTTTTTGGGGGAAGTGCGGGAAACTAGTGATGAGACTGCTTTTGGTTCTGTAGTTGTTGATGGTTGTTCTTGGTTCTATGTTGCAAACATGTAGCATTGTTTGGTCATTACTAGATAGTCTGTAGCTATTGTTCACATGTTGTGCTGTTATATAATTGGTCTACTGGAGTTTACAAAGATATCGTGTCACACCGATAGATAGAGATAGGTAGATAGGGAAGTCATACAGAAGATGTCATAGTAATTTTTCATCTTGTTACAAGATCCCAGAAAAAAACTCACCTTTTTTTGCCATGATATTTTCAGAATAGTCATTTTTTTCAGATGGATTTTTTTTTTTTTGCTTAGTTAATGGCAAGATGCTTTGTCTTAATTCCTAGATTAAGAATGATATACCAGTATTCTCTCATATTAGCACAGGTAGTGAGAGACTCACTTTACATTAAAATAGGCCAGATTAAAGGTACATAAAGATTGCATAATTTATGTCTTTCATCATCTCCTGGCTTTTTCAATGAAAGGAAAGTTTGATAAAGCCAAAAATATGGTTTAGATACCTCAAAAGTAAAACAGCTTATAAATAAAATCTATAGAGGAGGAGGAGTTAATGAACTTTGCTTAAGATACTGTCTTAAGAAAAAAACCAAAAAAATCCCCCATAGCATAAATTTGAAAGTTGGCTGTCCAAGTAAACATGCAAGTCCAGTTTACCACTATCCTCTTTGTCCTCACCTGTGCATCTTGGGAGAATAGAAATACCACAATTTGAAGCAACAGAACTGAGTTTAAAGATAGTGGTGCATAGATCTAAAGTAATGTGAGAATTTAAATAGGAAACGAACTTTATGACAAGTTTTTTCTTTTTTTCCCCAGATAAAAATATTTGAGTGTGTGTGGTTCCATATTTCACAGGTTTTGGAAACACAATCTCATTTGTCAGTATTTCATAGCATATTGTATTGGTAACCTAATAAGAAATATCATAGTGAAAGATGAAAATTTCCTCTTCAAGGATATCAGTGATATGGAAATGGAATATGGGCTGAGATGCAAGAAATTTCAATAATCTTGTTTTAGCGTATGTTTTATCTACTTTTTTTCTCCAGGATGAGTATAACAAGGTCCAATTCCTCTTCCCCATGTCAAAAATTGTTTTGCTGGACCTAATTATAGGGTTCATTGCAGACCTGCTGCTGGACGTGTAGTATTCTTCAGCAAGATGCACAACTCCTGGTGTGTTTTCTTGTCTGCAGACAGCTTTGATAACATCTGCAAGACCCAAACAGCACCTCAGTTTTCCTAACTAGCTGGTGAAAAGTTATTGAGGAAAAGAAAAACGAAGTGTTAGATGATTTCAGTGCTAAAAATCAAAACAACAGGCTTCTGAAGCTGGCAACAAAAGAAGTCAAGTCACTCCATTCATGTAGTGCTTACAAGAGTTTCTTTCATCAGTTCCCAGAAGGGATCAGTGGTCATAAGAAGTCAAGTTAAAAAGAAAATTAAGATGAAAAAATCCCTAAAAAATTCAGGATTCAGGAATAGTGTCTACAGAAACAAATGAAGTGTGTGAACTTTCACTATTCCAGACAGGATGCATTTATGTTACAATAAATAAGCATTACTAGATGAATAACTGTAGAATTATATAGTTAGAATTTATCTGTTGAAAAAATGTGCTCTTTTCCCTGCCTCTTATCCACTCTTAAAGGACCACTGTTGTCCAGAAAAAAACCCCAACAAACCAGATGTTAGGAAACACTCTGTATTGCTCCAATTTTGAGTTACGAGACAATTTGAAAGAAGAGTTGAGTAGCACAGACCCCTTACTTGTCAAGAAGAAGCCTACTGACCTAATTCTAATTTTAGCCTAATTTTGAAAGTCTTTCTGTGGAAATGAAGAACATCCAATGCGAAAGGATGCAGCCCATATGGAAATTTGTCTGCAGTATATGGAGGTTAAATTTTAGTGGAGGAGCTAATGAAACCATCATCTACGTTCATCCTGTTACGTAATTTTTTGGTGAAGCATGCACTTTCCTGAGAGTAAATTATTAATCTCAAGAGTGTGGAAGAGTTAAGCAGTATTAGAAATATTATGATTATGATCCCCACCTGGAGTTTTGCTTTCTTACAGGTGATACACTCTTTAATCATGTTACCAGTTGTTTCGTTAATACAGAAAACCCTGAAACTGCTGATAACCATAACTTGTTCTGTGAGCAGGACTTTGCTCAGAACTGGACTTGAAAAGTAAATTAAACTCTCAGAAGATAGAGGTCATCACTTTGATGCATGCAGCTTTCAGAACCTTTGTTTAGTGATGCTCACTTTGCTAGATTTCTAAAACACCCACTGCTTTTAATATTGCTCTTCTACGTTTTGATTTTTCCAGAAGATTAGTTTAGGAGCACCATTCCTAAAAGAAAAATATCACCTATTCCATAAGATAGTTTTAAAAACACTTTTTTGATTACTAAGCCATATGCATTTTTAACTTTCTTTCCATATCTGAAAACACTGTAGAAGGAGAGTTTGGCAAATCTTGAGCTAAAGTTAAATGTCCATAGAATAGACTCCTCCAAAAGCTATATTTATATTTAATGCAGAACTGTTTGGTGGTTTGTGAATTGAGCTTCAGAGGACAAAAATACCAGAGAAACTTTTAAATGGCAGGTATACTTTTCAGGAAAGAATCTGTCATAGAGATTTTTCTCAGGTGAAGTTACCATAGGCTATCAATGTATGTTTACCAAGTAGGACTCAAAATGAGAAGTTCTTGTAGAGAATTGTTTATGCTGCTGGAGTTACTATTAAATAAATATTTCTACATTGAACAGATAAAGTTGCTGTTTCTGTTATGACTGGCAATTACAGCACAGCTGTGCAGGAATTACAAGTGTGTCTGTGACAGACTTTTAAATGAACCCAATTTATTCACAAAGGATTTTTGCTAAATCTGATTTTTGCAGTCTATTAACCTCAAAATGTGAGAGACTAATATTTGAATTAGATGTTTTGAAGTAGTTGGAAAATAGTTGTTGGCATAAATACTTAATATTAAATAACTCTGTATAGATCTGTTTTGCTATACTCAGACCAGTTCGATAAATATTGTAAAGACATCTCATACACTTTCCTGTACAAGTCTTGATTCCTTTCTGTAGTCTTTTATTTGTTGTTCTTCACAGACTGTTTAAGCTTTTACTTTAAATATCTATTGTGTCAGGATCCCTACAGAACTTGATTGCTCATATTTTCTTAGGAGTTATCAAGATATTACCTTGTACTCTGGGTTTTGAATTTCCTTTTGTCCCATGTTTGGCTCTTATTTATTGTGTTTTAAGTAAATTGTAATTTGTCTGGAGTAAGTAAATTTCCTAAGTCCAAACCCGTAGTAAGATTTAAATGTCTATAATACCAATAATGTAGCTCTTCACAATGGGTTGACTTCAGAGTACCATCTCACAAATAAGGATGGTTTCCATGATTTAAAATGAAATTTATTCATCTACTGTTTTGAACTATTCTTCTAGAACTATGTATCATACAAATTTTCTTCATTTTCATAGTTCTGTCTCTTACTTTGTCTGGGATGTTCAAGTATATCCTCACTTTGATATTGTTTTTATCAGTCTGCAAATTCCTATTAGAACTGAATTTCTTTAAATGACAGTAGAAATCAAAATCAGATCAATTAATATTATGAAAATTGTGCATCATAAATGATTTAAAGAAAGATATAACTAGAGAGAGCAGGTTTGTTGTAAGAACTTCAGTTGTGATTTTTCTGTTGTGTGCTCAATACAAATGTCCTTCTTAGGCACTTAATAGATTTGGAATGTATTTAAACTTGAGTCATGTGTCTGGATTTTCATCAGACTTGAATTCCACTAGTCTGTAGGATTTTGCCAGTTCACTGTTTTTCAGTTATCCCAGGGGTAGGTTTTTGTTATTTACATATGTGGAGGTGCTTTTGCTTTGGTTTTTTTTCTGTTTTTTTTTTTGAGAGGGGGAAGTAGTGGTTGGANTTGAATTTTAGAAGATTCCAGATAATCTGTGACTGGTGTTTCTAATGCACTATGTTAAAGAAAACTGGCTTTATATTATTACAAGGATAATTCTTCAACCAAGAATAATTTTTTTCTTAGAACAACTTTTCTTAAAAAATATACTGTCTCTTGACACTGTTCGAATGTGATACACTAAGACTTCAGTAATATTTTGCTGCACATTTTTCTGATAGATAGATATTGAGTCTATTGGGTTGCCTTTTTCTTTTCTTTTATTACAGTTCTTTTCAAAAGGTCTCCTTAAGACTTTATCAATTCTTTTTTGGCAGTAATTTTTCAGGGACACTCACAAGGAAGGTTTGTCATTTCCATTTCTGATGGCACAGGCAAATGTTGCATGCCTATTTGATGGCTTTATCTCCTCTTTGAGACAAATAGATCAGTCAGAAATATAGAATATGCTTGAACAATATGGGTTAGGAAGACTGGTAGCACAGTGAATGCCTGGCCAAATTTGCTGATGGTCTGTGCCTGTGTTGGAGATTACCAGTTTAGTAGCCATGGATTAGTGGATTACTGGTTTGTATGTGTAAGAATAAGATTTTTTTTTTATTATTCACTGTAAAAGCAAAGTGCTGAGAGACACATGGCTGGTGTTTCTTGTGAATTAGCATGTACAATGCTTTCAGATACAGAAACCTCTTCTTTGGTGGTTGAGATAAGCATAAATGCCAAGATTGTCATTCATATTGTGAACTTTCAAGTATTCTAGCATTTTTGAAAGCTGATGAAATCACTATTCTGTCTAAAATGAAAAAATAAGACATAGCCAGGCAAATTCCTGAGTTAACAGCTGTCAGAATTCCCATAATTTGGCTGGCACCAGTCTTGCATAGTTTCTGCAGTGTATTTCAATTTGAATTTGAACTGCCTTGATTGTCACTCGAGGATAAATTACATCATAGGCAGCTCGGAAGATGACTTAGGAATATTATTAATATAAAGGCTTTCAAAGTAAAAGATACACAATCAAATACTTATCTGGCTTGTGCCCACAACTTAGGAATCTTGTTCAAATTTGTCTGATGTGCTTTGTTTAATAAATCAAAAAAATGATTTATTTGCACTTAAGACAAATAGTACTTATTTGTAGATTTCTGAATTATACCAACTGTATAATTGTGTTAAGAAGTAAATGAGTAAACCTACCAAATCTGACAACAGGCCCTATCTCAGACTTCTCCCTATGGAAATCCTTCTCTCAGATCCTGCTCCTGTCTATGTCTAGTTGACCCTGGTTTTGACCAGCTAAACTCTTCGGGAGCGGACTCTTGCAGACGAGTGTCAGGCTACAAACAAGGTACTCTGGATGAAGCCTTATGCCAAAGTGAGATTGAATGTATAATTATGGTCACACTCAGATATGCCATGACACCTGAGGATCCTTCGTGGCAATTTGTGTGGCATACAAGTGATGTGTACTAATATAACATTAGCCATGCTGGTATCACAAATACTACTGTCTAAATCTAATATCTGAAAACATTCGGTTTTCAGACTCCTGCAATGTATTTGGTTTGGTTAAAAGAAAGTGCCAATCTCTACCTATTACCTAAAAAAGAAAAATAATAATATATATGTGCAAAATGTGAAGCCCAGCCTTTCCCACTGAAAAAGTCAAATTGATGAATTAAGTATTTTTCATATCTATCTCAATTATATGAAGAATTTGGATGGTTTAATAATGCCTCTTTTTGTGAGTCTTGACTGACATTTATTGTCGCAGTCATGGCAACACTTGCTGGTAATAGAACGACCGATTACTGGCATCACACTCCTGCTGAAGGTGTGCCTTTCAATCCTCAAATATGCAGAATACTGCACAGAAAGACGTTAGTGAATATTACAACTGTGGCAGTAGAATCATTCTGCAGTGTGGGCTGTAGAGAAGAATACTTTTATTTTCAAACATCTTTCAGCTTTTTTAACATGTGAAGAATTTTTCTTGTTCCTTCAATTCTCCCCTTGCACCAATAAAAATTGCTGACAAATGCAGTCTTATTTCCAGTCATTAATTCTTAGTTGTACAAAATCACCTGAACAGTTTTCCATCAAGTTTTTTTTTTTCATTTAGAGGTAGCTTTTGTGTACTCTTTCATTAATCATAAAGGCTGCTTTGGATTTGACTGGACTTACTGGGTCAACAGACCTTGAATTGGAGAAGATAGTTTTATGGTCTACTGAGAAACCAGTTTTACATGGAAATGAAATACAAGAGCAAGGGTTGGAAAATGTTAAGGCTGTGGTATAAAGTAAAACATACCTGTGTGAGCCAAGGACAGAATACTAGCCACTTTTAATTTCCTGACTTTTGTTAGCTTGTAATTCAGTGCTTTTATTTAAATGCTTTTGCCTGCATTTTTACAACTTATTTGCAGAGACGTATTGGCCAGCTTCTCAGCTACTGTATGCTGACAACAGTTATTCATGTGTTTCTTTGTCTTTTGGTGAAACTCAAGATTCTTATGTTTATGTTGTCTTATTTTTCATGATTTGTAGTATAATTAGGAGTGACTGGCTTGGCTGTTTTTGGTGCTTTGTACATATTAAGTTTCATTGCCCAGTATGTGGGAATGTAGACAGCATTTACCAGCTCATTAACCTCTTTAAATTGGCTGCAGAATGGATGATTTCCTGTCACCATCACAGGTCAGTGGATGCATTGCATTATAATGGACTCTTTCTAGAATACTTGAAAAATGTTAAGCTACCACAGCATTGATTGATTGATTGATTGATTGGCATGATTTTTCTAATTTAGTGGGTTTTTTGTGGGGGGCAAATCCAGATAAGATAATAGGTTAATGTTGTTTTTCTGAAGTCAGAAAGGCAAATGAAAGAAAACCTCACTAGGTGTTCCGGTTCCTCTGCAAAATGTAAATATTTTATACACCCACATCTCATTTCCAGGACACTCAGTATAGGGTATGTTTGGACAAGGATGAAGTGCATATGACTGTGTGGTCTCACTGGTATACTTGACCACTACTAAGCATCTGGCCTGGATCTGTTCTTAGGAATTTAACAAGATCAGGAAGGGTGGCCTTTGATTCTCTGTGTCAAAAGTAGTGTCCTTCACAAAAGCCGTTATGTATTTAATTGAGGAAATCCATAAACCTTACTTGCTCAGTGGACTATGGTAGGGTTGACACCATCATTCTTTCAAATGTTGCACTTACTGAGTCATGGAAATTTGCATAGGTAGGTGGTTTTGCTGTTCAGCTGAGTGTTTTCAGTCAAGTAGAACACATCATAAGAAAGACCTTAAAAGCTAGAAGACTCTGGGTTTGTATTAACTACAACTGGATACCTGAGTTTTCTGAGTACTTGCCACATAAAGAGCAAGCTTGGTGTTACCTTCTGCTAGTTTGGCAGCAGGTAGAGCTGGGTGATTCTGAACTGTCATGTCAGGACTTCTAAAGGGATTTGCCAAAATAAGTCCCAATCAATTAGAAGCGTTGAGAGAGCTGACACTAACACTACGCTGATTGAATATACTTTCCTGTACATGTACGCAGCACATACATAGAACTTGCTTACGGGTGGCTGATTGCTAAGAGATGTTACGAGTCATGAAGTTGGCAGACCACAAAGCCCTTTATATTAGTTGCTAACTCTGTCCAAGCTCTGCCAGATTGTAGTGAAAAGACATGAGAAAGCTTTATGACTGTCTCGCAGGTTCATTAATTATAGATGTTTTGCATTAATCACATAGGCTCATCACAGAGTGTAATTTAAGATTACAGAATGCATCAAGCAGAGTCAATCTGCATGTCATACTGTAAAAATGAGATAGATGTCATATATTAGATTTTATACGTTAACCTAATAACCTTGTCACAAACAGTAGGACTTCTGCTATCCAGGATTCTTACTTAAAGGAATGTCTTTGATTTGTTTTTGTCACTGAAAACCACAGTACAGATTACAGACTCAAAGCTAACTTTTAAATGTGCTATTCAAGGTGCTTAGTGAAAAGAAACTTGCTTTTACTTGTTTGCTGTTGTTTGTTTTAACTGAAGTGATTACTAAGCTGGTCTTTTCATAAATGTTTACAGCTTGACACTGTGCTGGCATCAGTCTCTGTTCATCACAGCACTGACACACCTGTGCTCATAACTGAAGGTTAATTAATCTGAGAAATGGGTACTGACTATCTGTAGCTTTGGGTTGTAGTCATTGTCTTCTCTGCTATTGTCATGTTATGAGAATCTTAGACTGTGATTCCAAGAAATGTATAATTGAATATATATATTTTTTCCTGGCCTTGATGTATCATCATCATAATGTTATTTACTACGTATTATGTTTTTATTTACATCTCCATTCTGTTCTTAATTTTAAATGTCACAGCCAAGAATTTCTAGTTTTCAGTTATTAATGCAATGACTGAATTTAACTGTTCTATCACATACTGTCCATACATTGCCATTACTGAAATTAGATTTCTCTGTTGACTTCAATATTGGAACAAGTTTGTTTTTTCAGCTTTTGCTTGTACAAGTTGAAGTTGGGTGTTCATGACACTCATTAACCCCCAAACAATATTTTATGTATCAGTATAATTTGAAAATTCTCAGTCCATTATTTGTTACCTTATTTTTAATATGCTATATCATATTACAGTTCACCTAATTTTTATTTTCCTTTTCTCTAATGCAGGGTTGGGAAGAAACTGTGGATGCTGCGGTTTCTTACTTGTTAAGAACTTGTTTGTCAAAGAGCTCCAAGGAGCAGGCACTGACTCTCAGCAGCCAGTTGTCTATGCCCAAAGATACCAGCAGACTGAAGAAGAACATCACCCTCTTCTGTGATAGACTGGCCAAAGGCGGTCGCCTTTCATTAAGTACAGACTCAGCCACTCAGCAAACTGCTGTCATGCCAGGTAAGACATGAAGTGCATGTTCAGAATCCAAAATGTTTATTTGCATATTAAAACTAAAAATTTTGTGCATTCTATTTTCTTGATAGTTTGTTTTTCATTGATTGTGGAAACCAAACATTGGTTGTGTTGCTGACAAGTAGAATGACTTAGGTAATAAGATAATTTTAAGTCTGAGGGCTTTTTCTCATTTTATTCAACACTTACTGTTGCTCTTACACAGTATGCACAGTAATGCAGCAAGTGAAGCCCAGATGGTCCTTCTTAACCTCTGAAGTCCTTATCACTTATTTCTTTGCGCTTTTCAATTGGATGTGTACATGTGTATGTTTCTAATGTGACGGAAAAAGGAAGAGTGAAAATTCCTGCTTTCATGATGAAGAAATTAATATATTTATATTAGTGGCTTTGTGGCCTATCCATGTGACAAATCACGAAGTAGTGATAACACTAAATAAAAAAATCTGCAACTTTAGAAGGTACTAGTTGGCTGAGTGATATCTCACAGAAAGCATGAAATTGAAGATGAAACTAATTTAAGTATGTGTTGAGTAGTATTTCCCATGTAGAAAAAGAACGTGGCCAAGATTTCACAGTGCACAATGATTTACATGAATGTCATGGAATTACTATTTTAAAAGGAAATTTTACTCATGTCCTTTTCTATATTCCTACTTTTTAGTAATAGTGGGAGCAAAGTCACACTTTTTCTGTAGAGCCTGAAGTTTAACATCTTTGTACTGTTGCAAAACATTTTCTTCCTTCGTTTTCCTCCAGTGAGATAGATCGATAGATAGATAGATATTCTCTTAGTAAACATCAGATACTCCTGGTGACTTGGAAACAGGTATTTTTTTCCCAGCTTTCTGCTCCGAATTTGGATTGGCTGTTCATTCAACTTCATTCTCTCCTAAACCATAGTATCTCTATGGTCTTTGACCTCAGTGCCTTCCTTCTCCTGCAGCAGTCTTCACATCTGTAAGGAAAACCTTGTATTTTATATTTTCATCATTCTTAAAACTGGGAGTTTATTATTTTGGCTTCATGGATATGGTTTTTGATAAAGATTGGAGTTGTGTTAGGGCAGTATCTTGATTATCGGTATTTTGCTTTCTTACATTACGAAGAGTAATTAAATTTCTGTTTAATATAATATGAGTGATCTGTGCAATGTTTCAGCAACTCAAAAGTCCTTATGTGCAGCCCTTCTTTGCATGTGCTACTATAACAGATCTGGTAAAACAGCTTCAGACCATGCAGTGGTAGAAATTCTATATACATATATTGTTTTACTTTAGTGTTACACTGTTGCTATGTCTGGAACCAGACTCGTAACCATGTGAAGCAAGGAAGTGAGGCAGAATAAGTGTCATATTGGCTCTACAAATTTCTGTTAGTATTTCTTTGCAAGACTAAAATATGTGTGAAGGGCATTTCATTTGTTGAACTTTGATTATATAACCATTGTTTTTCCTTCTAAGAATTTTGAAAAGGTTTAAATAGCTGCAGTTCAATTTTTTCCACCAAAGCTAATAAGGTGAATTGATTTAATAAGGAACTTCACTTCTTCCTATTCAGCTGACTAGTGTTATTGAATTCAGGGAACTATGCAATTAGGGTATGATTCTGTTAGGAAAAGAGTAAAATTTGTAAGTATTGTAAAAAAAGTTAGAAGAAATTTCTCTTCATAGACTTTGCATTTACTCATTAACTGTTGAAAGAATATAATTTTTGAAAGAGGTCGACAATAAAAAAATTTCATCTTAATTTAGAGGAGAAGCTCATTGGAGAGAAATACTTCTGTCATATGCTCAGAATAGCTTAGTATTTAAGTAGTTACCCTCCAGCAGGATGTGCTGTGTATTTTGAAACTGTGTGTTTGTCTTTGAACGGACTGGAGATACTTGGAACTTCTTTTTGAGAATAAAGGTTTTACTGACACTTTTAAAACATGTTTGTCTTGTCACCTGTTCAGGTTTTCTCTGGCCATCTCTACCTTGGCAAGTAATGTTGTCTGTTAGAAGCAGATCTGCAGGAAGGAGTTGAGGCTGGCAACATGACTTGTATCATTTCTGTGTTTCAGAACTCTTGCTCTGTGCCTGTACTGGTTCTTCATTAGAGTTTGGAGTGCTCTAGGTACATTCCTGGAATTCATCTGCCTGGTTAGATTTACCTAAAAGAAATGAATTCCTGTGCTCAAGCCCACTTGTCAGTGTGAAAACAGTGTCAGTAGTGGGGACAATCAAAAACTTTGGCTCACTGTTGAGTCCAGCTAAAAGCACCTGTTGTTCGGTCTACATTTGGAAGAAATTGAGAATGATGCCTATAAAGGGAAACCAGTATACAAAAAACTATGCTGTTGAGTCGAGCTCTTTGACAATGCCTAGAAAATAGAGGAACTCCTTTTCCCAGCCCTTAAAGGAGAGAACTGGAATAGGTAGAGGAGAATGAGGTAGAACTATATGTGCAGAGGAAGACTGAGAATTATATTTGTATCTGAGGATTTATGGTTAAATACTGGATGATAATGTAGGGGAATTCAGGATGTTTAAGTTCCAAGCCAAGCCGAAGATGGTCCCATAATTGTTCAGTAGGGTAACTGGCATTAGCTTGAGGATTTTGTTCAAGGACACTTTTTCTTAAGCCCATTCTTTTTCTTAATGATGAAAATCCCTTTTTCCATAGCAACAGAAATTTCTAAAAATTTCTTTTAAAGTGCCTAGGGCCCTCCTAGTATTGCAGCACTGTAATAGTAGGCTCAATTTCTAGCAGTTAAATTTAATATGTTCATGATGGTGTACCCTGAAATCTAGAGAAATTGCCTGAAGCCACATTGAAAAGCTGATGATTATCTTATATTCGTTATATTAGAAGTGTTCAACTATTTGAAAGATGTCTTCAAAAGTAGTTGACAGTATTTGTAGTTAATCCAAGACTATATGTTAGAGGTAGACCATGGTCTCTCCTGGGTCTGGTTTTGTTCACTATTTTCTTTAATAGCTTCAGTGATGGAATATGGGCATGAATGTTAAAATTGTGGTTTTGCAACAAGCTTGCAGTAGTTTCAGGCATATCGAGAGAGCAATAATGCTGATCTTGATAAATTAGAGGAAGGATCTAAAGTTATTAGGATGGTTTTCAGTTGAGACAAGAGCCAAGGACTCTAGCAAGTAAGAATCCGACAAACTAAAATTTGAGAAACAATTCCATAAGCACTGTTGCCATAGGATAGGCTCATGGGTGTTATATTGGACCAGCAACTGAATAAAAGACAGCAATATGTTCCCACTAAAGGTGAATTCCAACTTTGGGTTGTAGTCAAATGACTTCTAATGAGGAGATTTGATTATTTCTTTCTATTCTTCATGAGCAGGATTCACAGGGGAGCACAATTTAAGGAAAACCTAGACAAACTGAATAGAGTTCAGTTTTGTTTCTTCTGAGGGAAAAATAAAGAGAAATTTCAGGGGGGACGTGATAGTTTTCCAGTATGTAAGATGTTCTTATATGGGTGATTAAAATTTAATCAGTATCATTGGCTAAATATGATTATAACTGTAAACCACATCAAGCTATATCATGTACTGTGTTGCCTTTGGCAATGCATAAATGGCTGGATGAGAGGAACGATGAGGGTTTAAGGGAGTGGTGCCAACCCAAAGTGTGGGTCAGTGCCAGGGAAGTGCTTGGAAAGGTGCTGTGGACCACCCACATTGTCATGTATTGAGTTTAATGGGAATGAGAATTTATAGCATAAATCCTGATGACCTGCATCAGTGAGTTATTTCTGTAGCTTTTAATAGTCTCTTATAATATCTGTGTGTTTTGCAGAATTGCTTTTGAAACCTTGATGAGTATTAACTGTGGCTGTTTGAAGACTTGTTTAGGTGTCAGTGTGATTGGAGCTCTGTTTACAATATCGCTTCAGCCATACTCTGGGAAGCTCAGTTCTCTTTGACTAGAATGTGATCCTGCTTTTCCTGTAATAGTTCCTGATGTGATGTGCAAATAGTGCCTGTATCAGTTCAAGCCTTTGTTCAAGCAAGGATTTTTAAATTTAAATAAGGACTTTATTTTTCTTTAGACTATCCTTTTTCTTCTGCCTTGTTTTTTTAACTCAGTTTCAGTATTTTTTATCTCTTGGCTTCATTAGGAGATCGTTGTACTGTGCTTTAGCATGACTTACTTACATAGTTGATTATAACTGGAGCAGTAAAGAAAATATTATTTAACCAGAAAGTCAGTTACTGAGCTCCATCACTGAAATCTGTGGAATGCCAAAGACTGTCATCTTCTCAGGTGGCTGAATCTTTAGAACTGAAATTATAAGGAAAAGGATGAATATTTTGCATCCAGGAGATAGGACTTACAAATAGTTTTGTGTAAGTGTAATATTTGAAATTTATATAAAATTAGAGCTAGAAGGCAAGACAACTGCCCATCTGCCAACCTTTGTGTTGCAGTAGGGTTAATGGATCCAGGACATCACTAACGAAGTTTATCTGGACTCTTAAACACCTTGAACAATATCTCTTGATAGCTTTTATAGTAGCTTTGTGTCTTTGTTGGAAGGTTTTCCCAATGTTTGATATACATTGTTTTTCCTGCAAATTAGAGTGTTTTATTGTGAATATTGAAAATGGAGCTGGCAATTAAGGATGTTCTTTAATTGTTTAAAACTTTGGAATATTTTTAGTACATTCCTTCAGTAACTTTTCTTATATACTTACTGTGACTAAATTATCACAGTCTTTTGGTGATGATTTTCAATTTTACTCTTTGTTTTCCAAAATAGAATGCTTCTCCTTTAGTCTGTGCAGGAAGTATATTGTACTGTACTCTGCCCTATTTCAATTTCTTTTTCTACACATTTGTTGCCTAACCAGATGTTTCCCATTCTGTATTATACAGAATCAGCATGGTAGTGTTTACATGAGTAGATATTTGTTTTCATAGTTTTTTAATTTATCAAGTTGATTATAATTCCACTTTGTATAATCATGTTTCTATAATTTAGATTATGAATGGGCAATTGCAAACTCTAAAGGCAATGTTCTTTACCACATTAAGTATATATACACACCCAGAATCTATATTTGTGCTTTAGAAGACAGAAGTTTTTCTAGGATTTCTTTTCCTTGCTTAAGCTTATAAAAACCTGTTTTCAAAATCCTGTGGTGGTATTTGTGAGTGAATACTGCCCATTTGAAAGCTGTTTTCTTCACTAGAAAGCTGGGATGCAACAGAATGTGTCATATTCCTTAAGGAACTCTCTGTTTACATGCTATTAAACTTGGGGAGAATGTTAGTACTAATTGGAAAAGCATGTGGATTTGAGATCCTGGAAGAACAATATTAATTTATATATAATAGACATAAATATTGCTGCAAGTTCTTAGTGCACTGAGTGTACCTGAAGAAAGACTAGTAATAGTTAGTTTGATGTGAAGATATAGGATTTTTGTAGTTGCAAATTCCTCTCTTACACTCTTAATTATGAATTCTTCATTGGTCATTAGGAGAAGGGAACATGCAGTATAAGTCAGGTATTCTCCAACTTTAATAGACTTAAATGCAGAATATCTTGAAAAATGTAGTAGCTTCTGTTTGTACTCACACGGGTTCCGGTCTGTGTTTGTAATGTTATATTGGTAGCAATTACAGTAACTTTTTTTTCCCTGGAGAAGTTAGAATCGTGTAGTTTGAATTTCAAGTAGCCTGAAGAAGGCACAGATACAGAAGTTGGCCCTGAGGCCAAGACAATGCTTTTGAACAACTGGCAGATATTTATGAAAATCATGTGTGGCTGACAGAGCATGGTTTGAGATATTTTCCTGTAACTTAAGTATTGTGAAGTTGAGATCACGATGTGTTGTCAGTTTTGTGTAGCCCCCCATGGTGGTGCATAGAAGTGTATAAAAATATGGGGTTTTTCTCATAGATGTGGCACAAGTCCAGTGTTTATTTCTGCAGAAGACTGTGGTCCATTATAGAGTGTGATTCTCACTTAAGATACTTCCCATATGCTTTCTATAGCAATGAAATACTGAACTACTTTTTTTTATTTTTTCCCCTTAGTAACCCTCAAAGTAATGCTTTCAGATTTTTTTTTTCTTATTTTAGTTTCAATATATTGGGTATTCATAAAGCTTTTTAGGACTACTTCTTAAAACTAGCTAGGGAAGAGTATTCACAAAGCTTGCTGAAAGTACTTGAAAGGATTTTGTAGACCTGAACACTGTTCAGCACTGGCTGATGAAACTGATGGTCATTGACAAATTAGATTCAGCATTTTACCCATCTTTATCATAGGGCTCCTCACCTGTTTCCACTATTGCTTACCTGCTTCCACTCAAGTAGCATTTACAAAAGTGTCTAAAGGACATTTGTAAGTATCTGTGAACTCGGGAGATCTAAACCTCAATAATAGTGCTTTTTTCTCATTGAAAATCAGTTTGCTAAGGATTTCTTTCTTAGAGGTACCTGGAGGCTTTTACTGCCCAAAACACTGTGCCAATTAATTCCTATGGATTTCTTAGCACAGGCCCTTAAATATGAAGCTGATATTAAGTGACTTTAACAATTGTGAGGCAAACTAACTCATCTTTTCTAACTTCCTTAAAATCATACAGATTGATCAATTAAATGACTTTATGTGTCATTTAAAAGTCATTTTATAAATGACTTTTAATGACTCCTTGGAAGCGAGCTGTTTACTAGCAGTGACAAAGTATTGTTTTCATGTATAATATGAAACTGAACTCCTCATTTTAACAGAAAGACAGTAAGATTTTTCTTACATTTGCTGGCCAAATTTATTTAATATATGTATGTGAAGTATAGCTATGTGTCACTGAAGTATTGCATTCATTATTCTTCATTTTCTTAAGTGCTCAAAACTTGTATTTACCTGTTTTGAAAGTTAATGTATGTTTGCAGGTTGGGAACTTGTATACTACTTGCATTGAAACCCAGGCTGATCCATCATCACTGTATAAGTCTTTTTGAAACTCCCATATTTTGCATACTGCCTTAAGGCAAACAAAAATTTGGTAAAATGTGTACTTTCTATCTTCTTTTAGTTCTTCCTTCTAGTAAAGCTACCAGTATGGCTCTGACTAATTTTTTTTCCCTTTGGTTTTCCTCAATTATTTTCTGTATTTCTTCTCTCTGCATTGGACTTTGCTGGTTTCCTTCTCCATCCTGTGCCCTTTGATGTCCGTACAACTCCATGCACAGTCCCTTCGCTGTGGTAGCTGGAGCAAGTAGCCCCAGCACTAGCCACCCAAGGGAGTAAATGACTCTGTCAGAGAGAGGTAGCAACAAAATGTTAGGAAGGCCTTTTCTGGTCAGCCGTCAATTGGGTCCCCCAAAGCAGTAACCGCAGGGAAAATCCTGTGGTACCAGTCTGGGTCTATCAGGCAAGGAGATTTTAACAAGGCTTGACAAAGGCGTAACAGAGACTAAATCCATAAACAGTGCGATCATTGTGTACTTCTGTGTCCAATTTGTGCAGCTTTGCATGGCTGAGCTGTTGTGCCAGTTTAAAGATAGCTTTCTTCTCTCCGTCTAATTGCAATGATAATCTCATGAGAATGATAAGAGCAAAGGAGTTGCTCTGATTCTTACAGCCCTTAGCATTGTTATGCGCTCCTGTTAAACTGTGTTGGGTCAGCTAACAATGAGACATGATAGAGTATGTAATGGAACATGATACAGTGCTGCAGCTTTAACTTGACTTCTAGTTCTTCATGTTTAAAGTATTTTTTCAGAAAATTATCAGCTGTTCACCATGAACAGTTTGATCTTAATACAAAAGCCTAGAAATAAGTAATAGTAATATATTGAACATTTCAAACTAATTGTTTGGGTTTTATTTTTGAGACTAAAATATGTCCCTTGCCCCATAAAGCTGATTTAGTGAAAAGGAAGGGGAGTAGCAAGTCATTAGGGAGAATTTTGGGAGAGCTTACAGCAACAAGTTTTTGTGGTTGCTTAAGAAAAGCTTAAGAACAGTTTAGTGGAGCCAGAAACTTGATTGTTTGGCTCTCTGATGTGGATCATTACTCCCTGTAATTTCTTTCCATTGTAACTTCCTTAGCTTTTTAAAACTTTTATTTCTATTGTTTTAGTAACTTTGGTCATTTATTTATGTGGAAAGGAAAATTGAACTGCGCAGAAAGTAAGTGACATTCCCAAGGTCATGGCATAATACCTGTGTATAAACAGAGTTCAAGTATGCCTTGCAGTCTGGTGTTGTAGCTCCTATGTACACTTCAATTTAGATGTTTTACTGTTAAAACACAGATTGCAGATTAATAGATTGTGGTGAGCCTAACAACACATTGCAGGCTGTTCTTACATCATTTGGCTTGGTTCAGGTGAGCACACTGAAAACCGGAAATCTGAACATCAGACACAGGAAAAAAGCAGGGAACAATGTCTAAGGTGGTATTTAATTTTAATTCACTTGGTCAACTTTCCTGCAGGACTCAAATGATAGCTCTCCAAGTGGTTAATTTTCAGGGATTGTATAAATAATGGTAAATTGGAATTTTTTTTTTTAGTTGAAATGAAGGCACTGATAGAAAATATATGCTTTTTTTTACAGGGCATTTCAAGCTCCACTGTTGTGAAAAGGGGCAAAATAAGATGGAAGAGTAACAGGACACATTTTTGTGTAGGGTTGTGAAAAGGTTTTTATTATGTTGTTTAGAACATCTCCCCTCCTCAATTGATATTACAGCTGGCAAAAACCATAGGGGGAAGGAGTACAAAGGTTAAGAAGGCTAAAGCACTAACATTTTTTAAAAAATGAATAATTTAAAGCGGAAAATGTCATGCATAATGAATAAAAAAGAAATCCCTCTTGAGATCTGGGATTCATTCATTTGTGGAACTATGAAATTTAGTTGGCAGCATTGCAATTCCAACTTGCCTCAACTAAGTACAGTTCGGATCAACACATTAGTGCCTTGGTGTGCACGATTCTATTGCTGGCTCTTTGCATTGAAATCCATTAAATTTTAATATGTCCTACTTAGGTATAAGTGGTCACAAATGATTCATAATGTTGAGGTAAGCTTTTGGTGAAAATAATTGTCAGTTGAAAAAATTTCCCCTAATGATCCTGCTTGTCACTGGACTTCATTTTCTGTGTTGTTTGAAACCTTTAGAGACCACAAATAAAAATAAACTTCTAAAATCTGCGTTAATAAGGTAATTGTTCAAACCTATAGAAAAAGTATTGCTAATGGAGAAAGTGTACAGTCTCTGAGCTTCCATTTCAGAAGATTCAATAGTAGCGGGTAAAAAAAAGTAAAGCTAAAACCTGGATAGTTATTTTAAGAGGCTGCAAAAATTATGTCATTTTTTAAAAAATAAAGCCAAACTTTAATAATGTAGCACAATAATTTTGTTTAAGGTATGATATTAATGAAGATTCAGTCTTGTATGTCTAGTCAGTCTTTGGATTTCCACTTACCAGATTTTTTTGGCTCCTCTAAGCTTTCCTGAGTTTCCTGTGATATTTGAAGAACAACCTATGAGAAAAGCTTATACGATGAAGTGCACTGATATTTGTACATGAGCTGTAGGCATTTGAAGACCATAATTAGCTCTGCAGTTTGGATGACATTACTTTTCCTTTCCAGTCCCTATCTGGACAAGCCCACCAAAAAATTACAGGGATTGTCTACTTTTCATAAGTACAACCATGGCAAGTTATCCATCGACAAAAAGTTAGCAAAGGAGAGATAGTACAGAGGGATGAAGCAGGGTATGTCAAGTATAATGACTTATTCAGTTTCTTCTGACTGGAAGTAGCATCCTTCAGTCAGCAGAGATGCAACTGTTCACATGTCAGGAGATGTTGTGGCCATTATTTTTGGTACCACAGCCTATTTATTTTGCATTTGCTTCTATTCTTGATTTTCTGGCATGTTTAGCTTGAGTAAACCTGACTGTTCTCTTATGCTGCCATAAATTAGGTGCACCTTAGCTGAAATTGCTAGTGTTACATTATTATAAACTGTCCTGAGCAAGTGTGCCCAGAATGAGAGAGTTGTTTGCATAATTATTTTTTTGTGTGTGTTATCATTGAATTTGTCTTACAGCTTTTGAAGGTCTGTTTGGTCTTCAGTTAAAAAAAAATTAAAAATAAAAAAACCCACTTGAGCAATAAAGGTATTAGTGCTTTTTTTTCTTTAATGTTCAGGTCACTTTAAAATGAAGGTGTTTGTATATGTGGTATTGATTTCATAATTTCTGTTATTTAGGCAGTGTAAGTAACATGTACGAGTCTGTGGAACTCTGTGGTGAATTAACAGTGTAAAACTATATGTACATCACTAACACCATTTCCAGTGTATTTGCTCTTCCCCATTACCATAAAGGAGTCCAATAAATCTAAACCTAGTGAAAATTTCATATTTTTTACATGCAGAACTGATTTTTCAATTACTTCAGACCTTTTCAGAGCCTAATCCAAATCCTGATGAAATCTGTGGGAGTTTTTCCATAGACTTCAGTAAGCTTTGGCTCAGGCTCCCACTTTTCAATTTTTCAAACAGATTTGCCAAAAATCTGCAGAGAGCCAGGCACTTGGAAAGTTTTTACTTGCAAAGTACAGCTGGTTTTGAGTTGCATACAGGAAAGTTCCCAGTGTTTTTTTGAAACAGAAAAAAGTAGTTTTAAAGGTCTTATAACTTTAGGTAAAAGAGTGGCTTTAACATTTGAAGCTGAAATTGCCTTGGGTCTTTGTCTAAGCATGACAAACTCTGTACTAGAAGATTGTTTTTAAAATGCATAACTATATGATAACGAAGCTTTGAACTGCAGTTTTATTATAACTTTAGCTGAAATTTTCTTAGGTTATGAGTTTCAGAGAGCCAGGGATGTCTGTACTAATAAATGATTTCTCTTTTTGTTTTGGTTTTTTGGTTTTGGCTTTTTCTTTTCTGCAGTGGAAAACTACACTTCAATTAAAGAATTATTCCCTGAGGTTAACTGCACTAATTTGAGAGAGAGCTCTTGAACTTCAGGGAACATATTACGCAGCCAGATCCATCTGGCGATGTAGGGCAGTTTTCACTGCCTCTGGGTGGCTGGATCTCAGACTTGGAGGTAGATGTGATTGGACATGCTGGGTTTTAGAGACTGTGGGACACTGTCAGTGCCTCGGCAAGCATCGCTCATACCCTTGCATATCAGCCTAAGATTAGAATAGTGGCATTTTAAGGTAGCATCTTGGGTTGTGGATGACTGTCAGTGAGGTATAAAATCTCTTTCAATGTCACTTTGATTTTTTTGTCTTCTTGAGTGATCACCTCTAGCACAGATTGGATGCAGATCAGGCTGCAGTAATGTTCCTCAGCAGCTACATTGTGAATTACACCCCCATGATCTTACAGATTTTTCTTAGGGAGAAAAAGGGCAACATCTTTCTGAATCTGAATGCCTGACTTTGTTCAAATCTGTGTATCATCAGTATTGAACATGCAGATTTTTTTTTCTGAATTTTTAAAGAATGAGAGCATGTTTATGACTGTTGACTTTTTTGTGAGCAGTCAGCTTAAGTCTACTCATGAGCCTGGTATCAATGGTTCAGCTGATGTTCACACGGTAAGCGAAGGTCCATAAATTCAAGTTTCCCTTGCCCCTGTGTTTATTTGGACTCACCCATCCCTAAAACTTTGATCTGGTATTTGAGCTGGAAAATGTAATCAAATCAAACATAAGAGGTTCTTCATGACTCTGGCAGATTTAATTTTAAAAAAAGAATCATTATTTTCTTCCTAATCGTGTCCTGTCTGAAACAGAAAGACTGGTGATAAGAGGGCATGCAACAGCAAAAAATCACATAAACTCGAATCCTTAAGGTTTTGTTTTGATTCAGTTACACTTTGAGGCAAAAATTTAGCTCACCCTCTACTAATTAGAATATTGCTAAAGAACTAATAAAAAAGTAATGTGTAGTTAGCTACATAAGGCTGAAGTCCTTTTTTTAGGATTGTAAAAACCTTCAGCGAACTGGTAAAAACCGCAGGCTTGATGAGTTTCATGCGATTATCATGGTAGGCTGCATATCTGGTGGGTGTTTGCTGTGTGTTATAAGTGCAAATACCACAGCAGGGTGCATTGCCAGGAGCTCTCTGTCTTTTGATGAAAGATGTACTTTATTAATTCTGACCCTAACCAAAGCTTGACTTATTCCACTTTAAGAAAACTAGTTAACTGTAAATTAGAGATATCACCAAAAAGGGTATTACTTCAAAGTTGGGAAATGATTAGGGGGATGTTCCACTGTTTTAATTGAGTTTCAATTTTAATGACTTACTGTCTTCTATGTAACAATAAACAGCTGTGCCACACTCTGTGTTTCAAAGGACGTTTACTCAGCCTTTAAATTTACCATTAGAGATCAAAGAGAAGGTCTGATGTATATGGATGATAAAGGATGCCTCAATTCAAATGGATGGGTGAACAGAAATAGTGCAACTAGAGGTAATAAATATTATGAACAACCTTTTTAGTGTAAGTTATGTGGTGCTGAACTTTATTAAATTTTATAGCTGCACTGAGAAATCTTTTGTGTTTATCTTAAAACTATATCAGAATACTGATAAGCATGTGTTTCTTCTAGCACTTTTTTCAAATAAACTTTTCAGTCAAAACTGAGGGGTTTTTAAGTAAAAATAACTGCTGATGACATTCTTGAAAGTAGCTTAGAAATAAATGGATGCTTGAATTACATATAGGAATTTGTGAAGGACATTTTGGGTAAAGTCTTCCTGAATGATCAGACTTTCCAATCTTAAAATCTATTTAAATAGATATGAATTAGTTGGGTTTTGGGTTTTATTTTCTCTAAAATGGAGCAGGTTTCTTGTAACCAGAGTAGTCATTAGGGGTATTAGGTTGCTGTTCAGAGATGCTTCAATGAAGTTATGAACTGGCATTCTCATTTAAATCAGGTCATTAATAAAGCATGGAACAATGTGACAGAAGTTACGCGGGAGATTAAAGTTAGTGCAATAAATTATGTTAGATATCCTGGGTCTATTTACATTCTACCAGAAAGTGTTGAGATGGAGGAGATTCTATGGAGTAATATAAAATAGACTCCAGCCAGCTATAATGAAGTAGTTAAAGAGGTTAAGATCTAGCAAGGTTCATATAGCGTGTTACAGACAGGATTTTCTTATGCTCCTATGATTAAAAGTCCTTCTGAGAGTAAGACAAGTTCTTGTGATGCTTTGGCAGTATACAACTGCCATGTTTCCCTACAAAGGAACTGTATTGGCAGAATTAATACTTTGCAATAATTTCCCAGTCTGAGTAGAAAACATGAAGCAGTTGTGCTTGGTTATTTCATTTAATTAGTTATCAAGGGAAAAATGCTTGTTGTACAATTTTACAACAGATTTCTCAGATATTTCCAAATAAAAAATATTGGTATCTGTGTCAAAAAGAGCCTTGTTTTTGGTTGTTTTTGCAGCACATTAAAAACAGTTTTCTTCTAGCTTAGTGTGAAATTGATTCTCATGTGGATAAGTTGATTCTCTCTGGCTATTGAATTGCATATACATGAGATCATTTTGGTTGGTGTAGTTACAGTGTATATTGTAAACCCTGTGAAGAAATAGAAGAGGTGTTCAGTTATACTATTCACAGTTAATCTACTCCGAATTCGGGTCCAGAAGATATTCCTCCCAGTGTGTACTTTGTGATTCACTGTAAAATAGGAAGCTTTTTTGTAATACAACATTGCCAAACCAAGAAAGCACTTTGTTTGTTGGGTCAAATCATTCTTATTTAATGCAGCTGTGCCACTTCAGGAGGCATGACCATCAGTGGTTGGGAAGAGGTGTTGAGGGAGTGATAATAATTCATTTGCAGGCCAGTGGTAAAGTTATGCTAAGGAGAGCTTTGTTACGTCTGGCACATTTGCTAATGTGACGGAAAGATCTTTGTTGTGGATGCTGTTTATGATGTAATATTTTTGTCAGTTTAAGAGTTTACTTTAGTAGAATGAAAAAGGAATAGTTATAGAGATATATACAAGTAAGACTCACCATGGTAGGCTGCTTTAAGAAATTCTTGGCAGGTGCAGCAGTCCGGTCTTTCTGAGCAGTGAAATAATTACTTTGATCAACAAGATAAGGGTGAAATCCTGGCCCTGTTGAAGTCACTGGGAGTTTTGCCATTGACATAATTTAGTCCGGATTTCTCCTGTTTACTTGACAGTTCTCTGTTACCGTTCTACTCACATTCATGTAGTGGTTGGTAACCTGACTTAGACTTAGCAGAATGCATAAGAGTGAACCCTGAAGTAGACTTATTTTAAAAGAAGTACCTTCAGAGTCTGGAATTCACAGCAGGGAGGTCTTTTTTCAGTGTTTGGACAAAAGGAAGGCACAGAAGGCGTTTTTTAGCTTACTGCAAATTCGATGTTAATAGAAAGGAAAACACAAATACGGAATTCTGTTATGGGAGGAAACAAACTAGAGAAGCCTCATTTTCCCTTGTAACTTTGATGCCATGATGGCAGTGCTATACTCTTGTCTTCGTGACAAGTACAGAGACAAAAGTATACAGAAAATATGAAAATTGCATTAATTTATTTCTATTAATTCCTACTGAGCAGCAAATAGGAAACACTCGGTATGTAGTATTAAAAGCTGTCCCAAACCCTTTGCAAAGACTGACTTAAGCAAATCCCACAGATGTGTTGAAATCTTCAAATGAGAAGAAGCTAAGGATCCATTGGGGAAGAGAATAAATACAAAGAATCAGAACGCACTTTATTACTTTTAGTTATAATTATACATTGCATTTGTTGTAATTCAAATACAAGAAATCTAATGATATGTTATCACTTGTACCATGGGCTGTAACAGAGAGGGCTTTTTGTGTAATTGGTACGTAACAAATTCAGCCATTTAGCTGGTGCACAAAAACCCCCACAGGTGTTAGAGAGTTCACAGGATAAAATGGATAGTTTGCTTTAAGTAGCATTTCATGTTAGAGAAAGTGCAGATGCTGCTGCAAGATGTATTATATTTCCATAATCAGTGATAGATAACAAGAATTGTTTAACCTGCCATATCCTATGTGTGCACTTAAGCCGTGGGCAGATCAATAATAAAGCATTAAGCCTGGTGCCATCTGAAGATATTATACCTGCAGGCTGTTTGGCTACATAACGGAAACTGGAGCTGGATTTCAGTAACTCTATTTAGGTAAATCATTATCTAGAAAATGTCTTTTCCAATTTCTGTTTTAGTTCTGGGTCATTTGGAAAGGGAAAATCTATATTTAGCCAATGAAGTTTCTTTTCTAGCATTTCTAACGAATAATTTTTCTATATATGAACAAAGTATAGCTAGTGTTTTAATGTAAATGTTGTAGTGCTTCATAAAAATAATATAATTACTTTATCTTTTATTTAAAGTTATTCCTGAGTTCATCTGTTAAAATTAATTAAAATAATCTTTCTCAAGGCTTTGAAAACCTCTAATTTATTGTCATATACGCAGAATGTTGAGGGATGTGTTGTGTTCTAGATACTGGTCTGATTTAATAAATTTTCAATGAGGAAGAAAGTACATTGGCCTGTAGGGATCTGTTGAATATGAAATTATGACCAAAACTTGAAGTTTCAGAAAAGAACAGAGTTAAAAAGACTTTGAAACATGATCAGAGGGGACACTGAATCTTCAAGTGAAGAAGTCTTAGACTCTCAAGACAGGCTACTATTGCTCTGCTTCACTTGGTATTGTAGACATGACCAAATTAAAGCAAAGGGGCAGAGAACACTTTTTTACCAATTAAATGTATCCTTGGCCTTTGTTTATTCTGTGTTTGAAGTCCTTAAGTTTATTTTATGGAAGGGAGCCAAGACAACCTAGTGTGTTTCAGTAATCTTGAGAGAAGATTACTTTAAGAGAATCATAATGCTGCAGCCATTCAGTGAGCTTGCCTATACAACAAATTCTTTATATGAACGCAGACTTTTAATGGAAGGAAATTAAGAAGCATGATGCTTACATAGTGGTGGTTTGTGGTGTTTTTGATGGGTGTTGTTTTTCTTCATAGAATTTGTCCCCCAACAAGTTACTGTTTTTCATAAAGGAGTCAGATCTTACCAAGGTCAGGAGGAATTTTAGTGCTGTTGGAGTAAAAGTTGATATCAAGCCCAAAAAATCCCCAAGCCATCAGTCAAAATGATGTAATTGTTTTTTCACATTGAATACCTCTTCTGTCTAGTGAGATGAAGAGGACAATATTTGATAATAGTGTTTGTAGTAAATTTGAGTCTAAAATATTTAGATAACTTTAGATATCCCACAATTGTGGGCACTAAGAGATTGCTCATGCTGTTAATGAACTGTCAAAAGAACTTGATATCACGTATTGTAGGTGTGAAGTCAACAATCTACAGTGATGATCTTTGGATGCCATATTTTTAGATGGTCTTTGATTTGCCACTCAGGTGCAGGTATTTGGACTAGTTAGTTTCTTTCAAGTAATGTGCAAGTAGAGAAAGTATAGCTAGTAAGTCAGTGCTGTGGCAAGATGGTTTAAAGAAAGAAGAGGTGGACTGTGAAAAGAACTGGTAAATGAAAAGTGAGATTGCTGAAGTATAGAAGAAGCAGCAGGTGTGGTGTTGTTTTAATCAGTAGCTTCATAAAGTCCACCAAATACTTTAAAGCATATCAATGTTTGCAAAATCCTACCTTTGTTTGAGAATGGCTTTAGACATTGAAAACCAATTTCAAATAATATTTGACTCTCCAAACCAAGTAGTGTTTATAGCCTAGGAAAAGGGATACTAGTATGTTCTTTTGGTCTAGTTCTGTAACATGGTGTATTGAGTATTGCATGGCTGGGTTTTGGTAGCAGGGGGCTGCAGGGATGACTTCTCTGAGAGGCTGCCAGAAGCTTTCCCCATGTCCAACAGAACCAATGCCAGCCAGCTCCAGGACAGACCCAGGGCTGGCCAAGACCCAGAGATGGTGGCAGCACCTCTGGGATAATGTATGTGAGAAGGGGGAAAAAAGTCTGTTAAACTGCAGCTGGAGAGAGGAGTGAGAATGTGTGAGAAAAAACAGCTGTGCAGATGCGAAGGTCAGTGGAGAAGGAGGTGGTGTAGCTACTCCTGGTATAGGAGTAGAGATTCCCCTGCAGCCTGCGGTGAAGACCATGGTGAGGCAGCAGTGCCCCTGCAGCCCGTGAAAGCAGGTGGTGGAGCAGAGATCCACCTGCAGCCCATGGAGGTGGATGTGCCCAAAGGAGGCTGGGACCCCATGGAGAGTCTGTCCTGGAGCAGGTTCCTGGCAGGACTCTAGACTTGTTTCCTCTCTTTTTTTCTTGATTGGTGTGATTGGGCAAAACAAACCATATGATCTCTCCAGTTTCATGTTATTTGTCCAATACTTTTAGTTGTATTTTGAATAGCATGTTTGATTATTTGGTCTTTGTCTTGCTTTGTATGGTTTCATTGAAGATGGAGTAGACATTTCTAAATTACGTTTTATTTAAAATATGCATTACAAAATGTATGCTTAAGTTGAAATAGACTTTCTTTAGCGTGTACTGATGTTGTACAAAACAAAGAAAAACGTGATTTGGAGGGGAAGGGAAGTAGGGACTCCCCTTTGCATACAATTTTTACTTTTTACTTTAGCAGATTTCAGGGTATCCAATCACATTTAGAAATATAGCATTTTAAAAAAATGAGTAGGCCCTTGTCCTGATCAAGCTACAAGATGATCCTTAAAAACTAGAGAGTTGATTGAGAGAATTAAATAAGCATAAGGCCTAAAAGTAGCAGACTGAGAGCATCACTTGCTCTGTCACTTACTTTATTTATTATCTTAGACAGTAGCAGCAATGTCAGCGTTTAAATAAAATGAAACAGAACAGTTAATCCTGTGCCTTCTCATATAAAAAGCCACTTTGTTTCAGACATAGCATTTTTATTGTAAAAACAGACCTTGCTTTTTTAAAAAAAAAAAAAAAAAAAAGGCTGGATTTGAACAGAGTTCTCCCTAACTATTCATTATCTTCTAGTGGATGTAATTCATTTTATGACATTAGCCAAATTGAATCTCTTCCCCCTGCCTGAAAATTTCAGTGCCAGGATTCTCCCCAGTTGTTAGAGATTTTTGGAAGCATGGTTTTTCAGATCTTCAGATACCTTGTGTTTGATCAAAAGTTACTTTGCAATTTTGTAAAGTTGATTCTATTTAGGGTTTATCACATGAAGTGCATCGATCTCCTGGCTACTTATTAAAATGCTTGCAGGAGATATGATACAAAATGTTTATATATGCAAAATTTTTTATCCTTCGGTTGTATCATTTTTATAACATTTGAATGGTGTTAACTTTAGTAAAATTGCATGATTTACATGGGTATAGGTGTGGTACTAGTGAAATAATGAAATTCTGTGCAGCTTGAAGAGCAAAATTTGCTGAATAGGAAGTTCTGTAAACAGAGGAAAAAAATTCTGTCTATAGGATAAGATGTAATTTTAAACTATTATGTACAGTTTTGTGCTCATTTCCTCCAAATAAACTAAATTAATTGAATGGTATTATGATACTTAATGGAGCCAAAGCTGCCTTTTCTGGATTCCTCTTAAAGTCAATCCCAGAGATTTTAATGCTGTAGAAGGTTGAGCTAACAAAAGATAATACTTGGATTTATTTGGTTAGTGGAGTATATAGTAAATGAAGTATTAAATGCTAGTGAAAATAAAGTAAATATAAGTAATGTATGGGGGTTTTTTTCAGTGTTGGAGCAAAGATAGGTTAGTATAATTTGATTGATTCTTAGCTGCCAGTGCAATTAATGAAAATCATAGTTGACAATTAAGTAAAAACATTTTTAATGACTAAACAAATGCAATGTTATTTACATGTTCTACGTACTATGGACAAATCTAATATTTGGGTACAACTGAGAAAGTAGAAATTGCCAATACATAAAAACAATTATATCTTTGATATAACTAACAGAAAATCAAGAATTTTCAGCAAAGACTGCTTTTCGATTGTGGAAGGGAACTTCAGTGTTATTAAAAAAGAGAATTCTCTTTTTTGCTTATGAATGCTTTGATTTCCTAAACTCTTAGTGCCCAAAGGATCTCTATACAGTTCGTCATCTAAATCCACCAGATGGATGTTTACTTGGTTTATTTCAATAACATTAAAAGAGGATGCCTTTATCCATGTTTATTTCATTCCTTGATCTACATATTTCTAAGTATTATCAGGAGATACAGGAAAAGAGAAGCTAGTTCATTACCCTCTTAAAAATACAATGCCAAATTACTTGCATGAAATTTCAGCACTTAGCATTTTATATTTTGTCTCTCCAAATGTAAATTTAGAAAGCTTGTTTTCCAAATGTTATTGAGAATCAGAATTGTCAGAACCAGAGTTTTTAAGCATGTACAATATCACGGCTTCTTTTTAAATGAAATATTTTCAATGATATTTGCTCCCAGGATCTTTATAACTTTTATTTGCATTTTGAACTGATGGTTACTTCCTATAACTAGTTAAAGTAGCCATGTAGTGTATTTTTTTTGTGGTCTCATGTCCACTTTTAATGTTGTGAAAATATAGTTAGATAAATAGATAATAGTAAATTATGTATGTTCTTAGAATTGGATTACTACTCATTATTAGATAACAGATAATTGGGAAATTTCAGAATACTGGTAGATAAATCTGTATCTGTTTTGACCTCTATTACCTGTATTTTCTATTTGGAGGGGATGGAGGAGAAGGAAGAAAAGAAACCCCTTGTTCAGAAACTCCATCTCTGTGTTAGAATGAGGTAATTTAGTCCCATTCATGAACAGAATTATTTACCTCCATGGTTTCTGTTCAGGAGTGATTCAAAGCCCTTGCTCTTTTGGTAGTCAGAAACCTAGTTTCCAGTAAAAAAATATTTGTGAATAATTCCTTCTTGTTCTACGAGTGTCTTTTTTTGGCCAAACACTCTCAGTTTCTGACCTAATTGCATTATTGGTAGAGATCAGTCTGTTCCATTTTCAGTAGTCCTAGTTTAGCAAGACTGGTCATCTGTTCGAGTGTCAATAAGGTATGTGATTCCTATATGATCTTAGTAATCTTCAGCTGAACTTTTCCAGGTTTTTTTAACCTGTCATGAACATGGTAACAGGAATTGAGCTCAGTGTTCTAGATGTCTTACCAGTGTCTTGTTCAATAGTGTTACTCCTTTCTTGATCTTTACATGGAAAATTGTCAGATGGATTTCAAAATTTTACTAGTCATCACACTGGAACCTTTTTCTTCTGTCAACCTGTGATTATTTCTGTGGATTTTATATCTTCTTTCATTTCCGTACTCTCATAATATTAAATATTATGAGAGTACGGAATATAAATAATATTCCCTCATTTCCAACTCTCATAATATTAAAGCAACTGCAATTGCTATTGAAATCAGATATTTGTGTTCTGTAGCTAAAATTTGACATTTTGTGTATTAAACTACTTTACAGTAGTTTTCCAAAGTGACCAATTCTGTATACTTCTCTTTCAGTAGCCCATCACAATAGTGCTATGAAGTATTACTCTACCAATTTAATGTTGTTTTTCTGAGCAACATACATTCTTCAGTACCTACATTTTAATCCCAGTTACTAGTCCACTGTCTTCTGTTATCCACAGTATATTTGATCTTACATCTGATGTCAGTAGGTTTTATTCTCTAGCCCAAAATAACGCATTAGGTTACATCTCAAATGCATTTTCTTTGATTTCACTCAGTTTCTCATCTGGATTAGGCATAGATCTTTCACCAACTGTTTCTGTTTTACTACTGTTCTATCAAGGCTGTCTCAAGCATCCAAAATACCCAGCATAACAAGGCTGCATGCAACAAATTGCATTATCTTTTATTTCTTGTTCACAGCTAAGATAAAAATCCCATTTTCACTGGCCTGCATTTTTTAGCTTCCTCCTGTTGTTTTGCTTAGGCCAAAATACTGTAAACTCCCTGAAGGTATATAGTTATTTGTATTTATATTATTATACATTGTTATTAGTTCGTTGTATTACTTGAGGTTATTTGTTCCCCTGAATCAGTCAAAGACTACTTGCTTCGACAGTCTTTGCACTATGGTTGTGTGATGGAACACTTGTAACTCATAGGTTACAGCACTGCAAACCATGCCACAGACTTTCACTGTCTCTTCAACTTTTGAGTGCAGGGAATGAGGACTTGCTCTTCCTTCACTAGTAAGTCCAAAATTTGTGTATACACATACATACAAGTCTATAGTGTCTACACATGTGAAGATGCATGCTTGCATCTTCAGCTGGAAGAAAGTTTCATGTATGTGCTCCAGGAAGTGCAAGTGTTTTAAATGGGAATGGGAGCAAAATACTTCTCAAAATTTTTTAGTATGATGGACACTAGGATGGTTTGTTATCAAGATTACAGAAGTCAGTTTTATTCTGTTTACTTTCACTCTATACTGAAGAAAGGTTAGAGACTACATAAATAAAATATCGTGAAAGTTTTTTTGACAAGCATGCTCCAGAGATCCCAGATGCTCCAAACACTGTCTTTGAGGTGTTCTCTGTTGTATTGGCAGATAGAAACCAGAAGTGACAGTGGAAATTAATTTGAATATGCTTTTAGAAAAAATAATCAGGAAAGTGTATCTCAAAGGGAGCGTTACCTTTTTAAGTTTTTGGTGTAAATTAGTATAAAAGTCTAAAGGTCTAGTAGCTTCCTTACAATTGTGTATTACCAAAACAGTGTGATAAGTACAAGCTCTAGAGATTCAAAAAAAGTCTTACTAAAAATCATTTTGTAATAAAGTTCTTTATGTATTTCATATGTGCATATATCCTAATACATATATGTGTATATTTATGTGCATGAAATGAATTTATCTGTGTAAACCAAAACAAAAGGCTTGCGTATTCTTCTTGCTCCACAAAAGGGTAGCATGAAATTACTTTGTTACTGAAAAGAGAATGTTGTCCTGAAAATAGGTTGATGACAGTATATTCTGTAACTTCTGCTACTGCTGTATTTAAGCATTTTGAAAGAAATTCATGTCTAATTATGATAAACAAGAGCTATACTTAGTGATATACTGAGTATGGGGGAGAGGATGTGAGACCCAGTCAACAAAAACCACCGGGTGTTTTGTGAGGCAGTGTACTCTGAAAAATAGTGATTCTTATGGTTATGTTGTTTGTCAAGAGTTGATATTCCTCTTGAAAAATTCCGTTTGTAAGCTGATTTTTCTTTTCTGTTACATAAAAGCAGATGGAAATCTGCCAAGCACTACAAAATTCAGTAAGTTGCCTCTCCCAACACATATCAGAACACAGAACATGTTTTTCAGCCAGTCTGTGCTCACTCAAAGGTGAATAGGTGGTTGGAAGGAACAGTGCACTTCTGTGGTCAAAGCGCAACTGTCATCGTTCATCCTTTTGTTCACGGTGTGTAACAAGTGCCTTTGGTAGATACTGGGTGACATTTGTGTAGTTCACTGTTCCTGCATTCTCAGTCCTGAGTTAGTAAGGGTACTACTGAATTTTGATCTTGTGTTCTTGGCCGAATGTCCAATAATGTGTCTTTAATGAAAACAGCTGTTGGATCTGCTCTTAGCAATGTGTTTCCCAATGCCATTCGTATGACTTGCATACCACATGCACTGAACCTCATCCTGGAAGAATGGCCAAGACTATTTGACAGTTTAAACACCATAGTTGCTCCCATAAAGAGCTTCTGCTGCCAAAGTACCCTGAACTTTGTAAGTCAAGGTTTTATGAACTCAGGCGTGTTCAAAATATTTGAATGGGCTGCAAGCTCAAACAGAAGCCACACAATTGGTGTGAATTATCTCTGCATAGCTGTCTGTGCAAATAGTGACAACTTATTAAAGGAAAAAAGCTATGGAATTTAAGAACTGGAAGTTTTGTTAAGAAACATTTCAGTAAAATGAGTAAATCAGAACAACAGTCTAGTAAGTCTCTGTGTGCTCCCACTGAAAATATGTTTTGGTGATTTTCTATGACCTTGGATTACATTTTCTGTTGGTATAATTTTTTTCCTCTAATTTATTATTCTACTGGAATGTAATACCGAAATATTTTCCGTCATTTCGTTGAATTCGGTTGTGTCAAAGCAGACAGAAAACAATGGAATTGTGTGACTGCAGGATTGTAGCTACTGTTAGGCTTAAGTGATATGTTCTGAAATCTAGAACTGATTATTTAGTGACTCTACATTTTGCAAGTAAATATCTGACCTAAACCCGGACTGTTTGCTACTGTGAATTGTAACAGTGTTTGTTATCAGGCACCCATTTAGGAGAAAAAAAAAGAATTCTTTTTCTCTGCCTTCCCCCCACTCCCATCTTTCTTTCTGTCTCAGTCCCCCTGCCCCTCCTTTCTCCCTCCCTGTTTCTCTCCGTTTTTCCCTTCATAATTCTGATCCCTCTTTCTCCTCAAACTGCAATGGAAATGTGTTCGCCTTCTTAGCATGTCTATTCAAATGATAGACTCTAATCCAATGCTGGTATGTGAATAAATGTTCCATAGACCTCATCATACACTCAAATATGTATTGTTTTCTTCTATAGGTTGTGTTGTTTTATCTTCCATTAAAAAAAAGAAAAGCAGCAATAACATTACCTATCTTCACAACCTGCACACGGTGTTTATTTCAACAGGCAAGCTACTTTCTGATGGGCAGATCCTAATAAAATTTACAGGACTTGAATAAATATAGCTTGCAGAATCAGTACAAGTAATTGATTAACTCTTTTAGAGGGAGTAACTTCTAAAGCATTAGACTGCATTTTTGGTGTACACTTTCTTAAAATTGTCGACAGAACAGAAAACCCAAGTGAATATGGTTTTGGGTATAGCTTTTTGGAATCTCTATGAAATAATTTTACTGTTTAGATTATCTCCATTTTGTAATGGTATACGGATGGATGCAAAACCTGCTGTTTACAGAGCTTCCTGCTCACATTTTGACTATCTTGCTGCCAAAGACTGCTCAGGAAGCTTTTTTTCTTCTTTCTGTGGGTTCTTGTAAGAGTTAATTTCAGAGGAAAATGGAAACTTTATGCATCGTTTAGGTTGTGATTGAGTGGAAGAGAAAAAGGAAACTCAAATACTCTTTACCTCAAAGTGCCTTTTCATGTTTTTCTGATGTATACCACTTTTGTTTTCCTGTTTTTCAACTTTTAAAGCCGTATTAAAATGTGTAAAAACATGGTGATAGGAACCTGTAGGAAAACTGTCAGTACTTAATTTTTGTTCAATATGTGTTATATGTTTATGTTTCCTTTGGGTGTGGGTATCTTTTTCCAACTGAAGAACCAAAAGTGTTACAAAAACAGATGTAGTGAAAATAAGCAAGAGAAGTCTCATTTCCTTTGGTGAACAAAGTTCACAATTAACTTGAGTGTAATTTTATGCATGTTGTACCCTATCAAACAGTTTTGCTGACAAAAGCTTGCTTTCTTGGATTTATCACAACTGATAAAAGATCTGTGATGCCAGACAAGAATTTAGCTATGCAGAAAAGGGGGAAAGAGTGGGTCAGATGTAATAACATATTCTAGATGTTATTCCTGCCAACAATTAATGGGGAAATTCATTTTATGAAGCACTGTTTACAGACTGACATCTGGAGGACTTCTCAGCTTGGATCATTTCCAGTGTGTAAATTTATGTACTACTATTCCTCCTCTTTTCCCCCTTTTTCCTCAAATATTTCACTTTTCAGACCTGTACCATTCAGTTAATTGTGAATTAATATGAATTATTTTGTTGCTGTGATTTCTTTTAGGATTCCATGTGCATAAAAACTGAAAATGCTTGCTAAAACAGACCTTCAGTGAATACTTATTGAAATGCATATAGAGATATACAAAAATTCAGAGTTCTTTTATCTTAAAGAAGTTCTGACTAGAGAAGTTAGAATATACACCATCAGTAGAACTTCTGAAGTATGAAATGAAAAAGCTTGTAGTCCTAGCAGAAAAGGTCTTCTTTTTTTTTTCCTTTTTTTTTCTACAGATTGCTGTCCTCCTGAATTGTAAAATGTTTTTGAATCACAAAATCCTGGTCTACCATGGTTTAAATATTATATTCAGTAGTGTGTATTTGTGCCTTATCCAGTTTCTTTTCCAGTCTAGTGAAAATCTGCAATTTGCTTTGAATGTTTCCCTTCTTGCTGTGTGACAATAGCCTTACTGTGGTCTCCACGCCTTTCTTTCTGCGGGAAATTGTAGCATGTTGTCAAGGGTATCCATTGTTATCTTGAGGATATGTATCTGTGCTGATTGGAGCAAGAAAATGGAATTTCCTGTTAGTGTCATTGGAATAAGTGGGTACTGCTTTTGTTGAGGTAGGTTATGTGTAGATGAGGGCCCAGTCATGCTCCCCAGCCCTATGCATCTGAACAAGTTAAGGGACTTGTTTAGCAAATTTGAGTAGTTCCTTCATTTAGAAGGTGATATTGGTATTAGAAGAGCAAGGTAGAAATGAGGGGGCACAAAGACTTTGATCTTGTAAGCCTCACTGTCTCAAAAATTAGTAAAAATATAACCATATATTGCTTTCTTGTCTGCTCACTTATTTAAATAATTATTGTCACAAGAATCCTAGTGAAATCCTGCCCTGCTGAGAACAATGCTTTTAGCACATGGAATGCCTTTATGTAAAAACAGTATTTAAAAACAGTTCGTAGGAAACTGTTGTTGGCATCCTTACACAAGTAACATTTAATTCCTTCTCTTAATATTGATGCAGATAGTACTGCTCTGTGTGTTCTAAGTTTTCTTTTTATGTAAAATAGTATGTCACTGGTAACATTTCAGTCCTCGCTATTCTCAGTAAAATAAAGTTATGGACGAAGTTAATTTTGCTTTTAATTGTAATAACTTCTGATGGTATCATGACAAGTATATCTCAATAAATCTCTTACATTAAAATCAAAATGAGGATGTCCTGCTTCCTTTTAAGCAGTAGTGTGTTGTAGCTAAGGGCAAATAGACCTTTTCCAACTCTTATTCAGTTACTGTCAGCATTGATAACTAATGAAGTATTTTGGCACCAAAGGCCATCTGTCCTCAAGGCTATATAAGTTACTGAATTTCAGGTTTTAGAATGAATGTTAGAAAAGTTCTTTTATTTCCATGTAAAAATTCAATGGATACTAATTGACTTGGTGAGTTTTCGCTCATGCTGTTACAAAATGTTATAATATTGAAATGTATGATGCCATTCTTAATATTTCTTTTGGACAAGAAACCTTAATTTTGTATCCTGTATTTACAGGTGAGTGTTTAAGAGCGTATATTTTATCTGAACAATAAGAATGAAAAATATCTAAATTGACTTTTAAAGTACTGATTTCCATTTCCTCAAATCTTGTAGTTTACATTTTAGTCACAGTTTTCAAATGGCAGCAGAAGTATTGGTTTACATATATTTGTTTTCATTTAGGCTGTTGGTACATTTGTATTTAATGCAATGTCAGACATCATCCACTGTTACAGTATTTTACCATTAAGAGATTTTTCTAATTTCCAATTTTCTCTTCCATTTTCATAGCAGGTATCCTAAATATTTGAAGCTGTTATGTGTCACGAATCTGCACAGTGACACATTTACTCCTAACCTTCCTTTCTTACTGACAAAATTTGCTTGCTGTAAATCAAACGTAAATCCTGTGATGCACCTTATACTTTGTCTAAGGGTATATTTGGATAAAGCAGCTTGTGTCTTTACTCTTCCTTAGGAGCAAAAGATGCTGTATTAGTTCTTCATCTGGTAGGATCGAGCGTTTTCACAGGGTTCACTGGAGCTGCCATGCTTTACCCTCTCTAGTCAGGGTGGTGCATTTCTGCAGGACATGGTGCATTGTTTTGCCAGTGCTTCTGAAACTGCCACGGAAAATGCAATTCTCCTGCTTAGAAATGCAACCTTATTTTTAACTGTTTTACTCATTTAGTTTGTAAAGGGAGAACAGCCTGTGTTGCTGCAAATTTGCTGCACTTTTTATGGGGCAGAACATGTCTTTTCAAAATAGAACAACTCTTGACATGAAGGTAAAAAGTCTGTGCACTCCATTGGGAGTTGATGTGCTGCTTATAAACATGTGCTTTCAGAGCACAATAGTTGAGTACATGGATTTGTTTGCTTGCTAGTGGTGTTCCTGTGAGGGCTGCGAGAAAAAGATGCAGCTCAGCTGTGTACTGTATTGTTGGCAATGCACTTGCTGCAAGGCCATCTTTTTGCTGTGGAATAGTGACACATCCTCCAGTGTCCTAACCACAGCTGTTCTGAAATAAATTTACATCAACCTATTCCACTGCAAGCCACTACAGCTATCTTCAGCTGATACCACTAATATTACTTCTGCAACTAGTAGATTATACCTCTCTTCGTATTTTAAACATAAACATTTAAACCTATTTGTGGAAAAAGCTGTAAGTGATTGTGCTGTCTAGTGAATGGCTCATAAAGCAATGTTGAAAAATACAAATATGTTATACTGTACATCCTATAATCACTTGAGTAAGGTGTGTTATTGGACACTGAAAGTATCCCTGTGTTTCCATATCTTTAACACTAATAAAAATACTGCATTTAATAGCCCATCCAAAAAAAATCATCATGTCATTCTCTGTGGCAAGCTAACAATCTTCATAAGGTTTGTTGATTTTGTAAAGTTATTTCATTCACACTTAATTTCTTTATTACAAAAATAGCTCCCAGTAATCTGATCTTTAACACAAATCACATTATTTTCCATGTTTTATGTGGAACCAGTTTTGCATATTCTGTGGTCTAAGTTAATTCAAACTTTTTTCAAAATGACATAAGTAGCAGAGAGGAGTCATTAAGGCGTAATCAGCCTTCTAAACAATGGTAATAGTTTTCTTTAACAAATGTTTCTGTGAATGGAAAGTAAAGACTCTTTCAGTTTTAAGTGTTCCTGTCAGCTAGTTTATCGCCTCTTTTCCTCAATTATGCACCAATGAATTTGTTTTGTTACATAAACACCACATTAAGTGTCTTCCATTTTCAACTAGGTGGCTGTGCTACAATCCCAGAGTCTGATTTGGAGGAAAGGACCATTATACCGGGCTCCACAGCAATGTTTTCCAGTAACGGGCAGATCACAAAGCAGAAGTCCAAGCCTGGTAAGAAAAGGAAAATTATATTATTTCACTTAGAGGTGTACAGCTCATCTTTTCAGAATGCTTGTGGACATATGAAACAAATGGCATATATTTCAGCCTTTGTTGGCATAATTCCTAGCTTTTCTTGCTACAGTAGTACAATGTGTAGGATTCTGAGCTTATTCAGCTTCTTCTGTCAAGAATGGCTTGACTGTAAAGATCAGTCTTGGAATTAAATAACTACACAGTTGAAAGGTTTTGTGGTATGCAGTACTTGAACCAGATTCTCACAGGTTTTATTCACGATCTCGTCTACAGAGGCAAAATGAAACTGAGGGCATTTTAGTGTAATAAAGGGGTTTTTTTTTCCTGTGATATGGTGGTTACACTTTGTGCCAGCTGATTAAAATATGGTCATTACTTATCTTTTGTGGAGAGACTTCCTAGAATTTCAGAAAAATATTATTGGATATAATAAAATGAAATTATACTGGCTATAAAATATGCTGCATACAGTGATGACACATTTTCTGGAAAGACTTCATGCTGCCGGGAACTGTGATATAGTGTTAACATATTTTAAAAGCAGCACTGTAAAGTACTGCCTTGCAGTTTAATAAAGTGTCTGGTAAGTTCTCAGGGTTTGACTATAGCAATTTCACATTTTGCTTACTGAGTTGTACCTTCGCACTTCTTTTCCCCCTCTGCTTGTCTGATTTTTCCTATAACATTTATTATAAAGTGTATTTGAATGTTGCTTGTAAATCAGAAGTGTTCATTATGGACGGATGTTGAAGTTAAGAAGGTTGCAACCAGCAATCGTCAAAAATAGAAAATCCTTATACATCTGCAAAACCCAGCCAATTGTGTGTTTAAAAAGCATTCAGCTGATTTTTTCCCAGCTAACTGTAGCACAGACAGGCAGGGAGTTGGAATATATAGTTAATTTCAATAGCAGAATTTACATTAGCAGATTTTTAATAGTGGGCAGGAAAGAAGGACATCTAATGCAGCAATGCATAATAATGCCACAGTGTAACTTAAAACTCAAAAATTAGTACCTGCTTACAAAACAACCTGAAAAATCCCCTGAAGGCCTAAAGCTCTGACTTTTCTAGAGTGCTAATTACTTGCGGTCCTCATGGACTGCAGGTCACTAGAAGAAGAGAGCCTGTCAAAGTTGACATAAATATAGTTTAACCTTTGCCATCTGGATATATTAAGTACCCTCCTGGTAATAGAAAAGTATATCGTCTCTCTGATGTGGGATACAACCCTGATAAAATTCCAACTTCAGGCAACTAGACTAATAAATCACAAACATATGGCAGGTAACTTCTCTTTGTCAGATGCTCCAGTCTTCTGATCAAGCACATATTTGTTCTTCAGTAGATAGTGTTCTGCTGTATTTAAATGACCTTATTACTGAAAAGACTAGCATGAGTGGAAAAGTGTAGAAATGTATTCATGAGATCCAGAAACAACAGCATGGGGACCTGCATATCCTAGTGTAAGTCTTAACCCATGATAAAATTGAGACTTACGTCACATAGCTGGCTGTTGTTGCTTTGTAACTATAAAAGGCAGAATGAAAACTTTGAAAGCTTTTAAAAAGTCTTTAGGTTTACAGCCATGTATTATACAAGTGAGTTTAATTCATTCATGGTAAGAATTGACTGCCATCTGCCAGTTAGTGCTGCAATATAGAGAACACCTAGAATATCTGCCACCAAGCTGTCTGGAAATTCTAATTGCTACAAGCATAAGAGCCAAGGGAGCTACTTAAACCTGAAGGTAACAGTAGGCATGAAATCACAGCCTTTCAGTGTTTTTCTGTACATGATGTTTTTGGATGGAGTTCTTGCTCAAGCACCGCAGACTGCAGCAAGATCGTGGTGATTACAAAGAGCTCTCAAAGAATATTTTCTGGGGTTTTTTTTTTTTTTTAAATTTTGTTTGAGTTTGCATTTAATTTAATTATGTGCAGTGAATAAGAGAGAGAAAAAAAGGGCAAAGTAGAGTAAAAATAATTTTTCTTGATATATCTTCCTTCATTTCCTAATGGAGTTCAAGATAGATTCTCATTTTAAGTTGAGAGTTGGTTGTTTGATGACCCTAGTGGATCACTTCCAACTCAGGATATTCTGTGATTGTACGATAGTATGTTATATGAGCTATGCAAAGAACTGAGGGAAATGAGGCACTGAGACCTGGAAGACTGTTCTGTGAGAAACTGTGCTGTAGGGCATCATCCTGTCACAGACTTACTAATTATCTCATGCAAAGTATTATACTGAGACTTTCCAGGCAGCTGCTAAGCATGTGAGTGAGACTTTTGGCTTTACTTGGAATAGTGACTTAGGACAGCAGGAAATAACATCTAGTAGTCGTGCTACAAGTCTGTGCAAGGACAGCATGAATGGTTTTAGCCCAATCATGGAGTCTCTTTGGAAGGGAAATTACTGGTTTTATGATGTTTTCTTTTAATTGCTGAAACAGTTCTCACTGGGTTGTTCTATTTATTGTCCTGGGGTGACTGTATGATACCGTATTCCCTATCCTCTGTCTCAAACCAAGACACTTATTTATTTCTTTCTAATCCAAGTATGTCATGATTTCACGGTAGCGAATGGGATCCCATTAATGATATTTGGAAGCTAGTGGCATTATTGCTGTTGTAGGAGGAGTTTCTTTTACCAGGTGCTTGCTTTGAGTGGATACAGAATACTCCCTTGAACATTCTCTGTCCAGTGAATGGAAAATAATTCTTCCTGCTTACCACCTCAAGACATGGAGTCTGTGTGCATTGCGTTGGGAGGAGTAATGTTAACATGCTAAATCCCTGCTAATTTTGTTCTTGCTGTTTTGGTTAGAAGGAGGACAGAGGAGCATAAATTGCATCATGGACTCCACAAATCTGGTGGAAAGTTTGAATGTAATTTGAAGTTGAGTTCACTTGTTATGTCTTTACTTTTTTCATGAGCTCACAGCTACAATGCTGACCTCTGCTGCAATCACAAGTACAAATGTAGTGATTGTAGACTCTATGTAGTTACTGTGGAGTTCTTTCTCTTTGGTGTACTCTTCCTGCTGTCTTCCATTTTATTCTTTACAAGTTACGAGTTTCTAACTAGAGTTGCAGTGTGCTTGAGAGGTTTGATTTTATGGAGAAATTTTCATGTGTTCTAGAAGGTAACAATTAACAAAAATTTACGGAGCTCCACTTCTCAAGCCCTGACTTCTGCTAAAATATTTCTGGTGAAATTAATTGAAAATATAGTTTATCACAAAGACATGTAAGGAAGTTCTTGTACCTGAGGGCTTTTTAGAGAAATCTCTAAGGAATATGGGAAACACCCTTAAAAAAACAATTAAACTGTGCTGGTAGTGAGCTTTAGGATGTAATAACAACATATGCATTTATTGGGATATAGCTCTTACAGTAAGTATTCTGAATTTCTTGTATGCTCTGTGCTGCATGCTACTTACTATGAAAGAGAATTTCCTAAGACTAACTGATATTTTTTTCCAACCAATATTCCTAGTGAATGTTTACACAGAAAGGGTCTGGTTGTTTTTTTATGAGTAAAGAGTTTTATGCTGGTAAATCATTACTAACTTCACTAAATTGATGGCAAAGCAGATGAAAAGTTAGTATGAATACAAGAATGATTGGGCTGAAACATGTATCTTGGTTTTTTTGGTTGGTTTTGTTTTGGTCTTTTGTGTGTGTGTGTGAAACAATTGTGTTGATCACTTTGTAATGTGCTTACTTGTTTAGGATTTTACAACACCAGGAGTCAGATTTGTGAAGTGTCATGTCATGCAGGTATTGGAATATTCACAACTTGTAAGACTTGATTTTCCTGGCAGAAGTTTTCACCTGAGATCCTGTAAACCTATCCTGTAAATGATTGATCGGAAAAAAAAAAAAAAAAAAAAAA
>VZRS01005944.1:450800-479614 GCA_013398055.1 Ifrita kowaldi
AAAAAAAAAAAGAAGAAAAGAAAAAAAGGCTTTAATATGTAAGGGAAGTGTTTGCCTGACTTTGCCATGATAATTCAGAGTAATCGTCTCTTCCTGAGAGAGCAGTATGGCTCAATATTTACATTTATGTTTAAACACAAATATTTCTGAGAAGCTATTCATGAGACAAAAGATTTAGCATTTGGGTTTGCTACTGTACTTCCAATGTTTTAGTTAAATTCTTTGTATGTTGCTGTCATGCAAATATTTAGATGACTTAAAGATTAGATTTCGAAGGTCTCATCTTCTATGATTATATTTAGTAAAGTAAATAAACTTCCATAGTTTAATACTCAAAGCCTCTAAGACCAAAAACTGTCTCAGCATTTATGATTTGTGATCATCTATTATGATTTATGATCATCTGTTTATGATTGGAATAGATTTTTTACTGTCTTTAATTTGAATCGAGCATATTATTTTTGATTAAATAGACAAGTGGCTATATGTAGATGACTATGAGGTTGAGCTATAAACTCCAGTAAAATAAGACATTCTGAGTCAGATTTTTCAAAACACCCTCCATTGTTGCACCCAGACATTGTACACCTGCACTTACATTTTCTCCAGCATTGAATAGCAATGCTCATGTAGATGTTGTAGGTGCCATTTAAGAGGATCTTTCTACTTCACCCTTCTAATCAAAGATTGCTGTTCTTAGTAGCCTAGACAATTTTAGGAAGTATTCCATGGTTCCAGCCCAGAAAGATGTCTAGTTGCACAAACTTGTTAATAAACAAGATTGAAACTATTTTCCTTTAAATGGTCTAGTGACACATTTAAATTTAGCTGTATGCTTACTTTTTCTTATGAATACACAACTCTGTGAAACTGCCACGTGCTAAGTAGCTCATCAAAAAGTGATGTAATATAAGATGAAATTTTGTGATAGTGTTTCATGTATTAGATTTTAGAAAGGAGTACTCTTAAACACTTGGCTTTGTACAAAGAGTTAGATAGTAAAGAGCTTTTGGATATAAATTGCTGCCAGATCTCCACTGAGTCTTTTTATTTTTGTGCTGTACTGTTCTTAATATTATCTCTTGCCTACACATATGAGTAAAGGCATATCCTAGAATTTGTTTTGAAGGGTGCCTAAATATTCTGTAGAAACTCTGAAACAGGTCTGTGAAAGATTTCTATTTTCTCTCGGACATTTATTGTTTATATCTTGGACTAATAACTGCCCTACATTTTCAACATGCATGAGTAAGGTGCAGGTGGCCTTACTACTGTTATTGTAATTATCATAATTTGCTGCACTAGTAATCATTTGGATACTGATGTTTTTGCCAATTACAGCAAAAGTATTTGCAATGTACATAGCAAAGCAATTCACTTTTTCAGGTTAGACAGTATAATAGGACAGAAATCAATTGTAATACTAACTATATTGTACATGAGATTAAATAAAAGGGAAATGTTTAAGTTAGGTCAAAGATAGTTTTGAAAAAATGTCCATACTGTCTGGAGGGGGATTTCATGCCCATAGTGAACTTATTAAACAATCAGCTGAATGAATCAGTACTGTTGTCAACACAGCCTTTTCAGCTGTTCATGGCTACAGTCTTGAACCTGAACTTCTGTCTGAAGTTTGGTTACAACACTCATGGCAAAAGTAGAGAACAGCAGACTTATTTTTTAAAAATCATTGAAGGCCCAATTAACAGGGCTCATCTGAAGGGATAAATGTGCCACTGACGGTTTGAGTACAGTTTCAAGCATTTTGACAATTGAGTTGCAACACAATATTTTGTCATTGACTAGCAAAAAATCCTGAATTAGAAACAAATCTGTCAAAAATGCCGAAACTTGTGATGGCCTCAGGTAAGTGAAAGCTCCTTCAAGACCTAAGCTCATTAGTTGCTCACTTAGGTATTTCCCACTGATGTATTGTGGTATTATGAGACTAGATCCTTGTTTCTTTCTGTATAGATATTGCTATGCAATAGGAAAGATATCAGGACCCTGCAGCTGGGCCCACCTAATACTTTAAAATTGCTAAGCTAATTGTTTCCACAAGAAAAGGTGCAAAGAAAATCACTGGGCTACAAAAAGCCTATTTTTCTGGAGAGAGTTGAAGAGATTTATGGAGATTTTCCTTTCCGCAGAGTCTGTTTTTCTAAAGAGCAGTACAGCTTAAAAGATTAATGTGAGAATTCCTTCATTAAGCCAATACCAAATGAAGTGCAGTTTCTCTTTTAGCAGGAGCTTGTATATACATCTCCTCTGAAATGTAATATAGCACATGAGAACACAGCAAGTCTTATATATGTTCTATTATTTGCAGATTGTAGTATATTATAAGGTGTATTGCCAACTACAGTGAGTAAAGAGATCAGTCTCTGTGTTTGCCCCATACCAACAGTTGTTAGAGTGTTTTAAAAAATGTTTTCATTCAGAGGTTAAAAAAAGTCTCTGATTAATTCTGCTTGGTTTCGTGACTGTCAATGTAATGAAGAGCTGAGGGCTACCTTACACTCTAATTCATGGGCTGTCTCAGAATTTGCTGTGGCATCACAGAAAAGAGGTAGGAAATGAAAAAGTCATCCTATAGAGAGCCTGACCCTTTTCCTTCAAATTTGATGGCTTTAGTAGAAAGAATTGTTTGTGTAAGTATTTTGGTTTGTTTTGGTTTTTAATGAAGAGAGAATTCAAAGGTACTCTTAAAATTATTAGTAAAAGGTTGCTATTGTTACCTATATTTAGGGAGCAATAAAGAGTGATACAAGGCATAACAACATACTCATGGCCATATCCAAAGCTTTCTGGAATCTTTCAAAAAGCCTTTCCTTATTTTTACCAAGACCTGAACATGAGAAATTCTGATGGATAATGGAAAATAAGGAACACATAAAAGATATGTTGATAAGAGAGGGCATGGTAAATATGGAACAAACCCAAAAATCAAATCTAAACACAGTTTTAGGAATTATAAATAGATAACTGTAGCTCGGTGGAAGGAATAAAAAAAAAAACAAAAAGAGAAGTTTAAAAGGGTTTTTTTTTGTGACTAGATGTTGTTTTTCATATTTCCTTGGCAGTTTTCTTGCATAACTATGAGCTTAAGAGAAGTAGATGATTGTCTGTCACTAGGATTCATTCACGCACTTGTCTTCTGCCAGTAAAGATGGACAGGAAAGAAACTAGCCTGACTTTTCTGTTATTTGCTGCTGCTTACTTTTCATCTATGTCGGTGAAGGTTAATACTCCATTTTTCTTATGAGTGTTTGTAAGACTTCTTGCCTTGCTTTTGTTTCCTCTATTGCATCAAGTATTGCCATCTAAAAAGCACACTGCAAATATGCCCAGCATTTTGTTTTTTTTCTCATGGTTTTGAACTGCTGGCTACTGTTTTCTTTAGCTTGTGTGAAATCTTTTCACTGAATATCCAGTAAAACTTGTTCCTCGAGACATCTTTTTTCCCACCTAATGCATTACTGACTCTCCAGTTCTGCTACACAAAATTTTGTACCTAGTTTTTTGTTTAACTGGGAAATCATAATTTTTGTTCAGAACATGGATTGCTTTGAATTTCTACATCCTTTGGATGCATTATTCCTGGCTTCACTTCTTTTGTCAGATCTTTGTTGTTTTGTGAGATAGTACACAGATATCTGTGCTACTTTCTTGACATTATAGAATACTATCTATAAAGTTTACATTCTCCTGTTGATTCTTAAAGTTTATTTGTGTTAGATATTAATAGTTCCTATATATTCATATCAGTCTTTGAGAACTAGAAACATTTCATGCTATTCTGGTTTCTAATGAGATGTTGTTATTTAAAAAAAAAAGAAAAAAAAGAGAATAAAAGGACAGAGAAACTCATCAATGCATTATTTGAATGCCCACTCAATGTTACAAGCCAAGAAGAATTTAGATGCTGTCAGGCATATTGAATCCTGCTCAGGTTTTCATAGCCTGGACAACACAGTTGGCAAACCAACACTTTTGGCTTCTGCCATCCAACTTTGTATAAAAGAGGTGATTAAATGGGAGGCATTCAATAGCGCAAAACAGAGCCAAGCACTCCACTTTAAGATCTCCTCTACTGCTGAAAACCAGTACTGCAAGTTTCAGGAAATCCCAAAAACTCATTAAGCACTCCAAGGAGGAGTTTTTCTGATGCAGAAACTCGGATCTGGAATTGTATGGCTTATGTTTTATATAACAGTCAGATTATACTTAGTAAGGGTTACTTCTGTCCTAAAACTGTTTCATTACCTGTTTTAGAACCCTAAAGTTAATATTTTTGTGATCGTTTGATATATCAGATGAGTATTAGTTATTTGTTAAGTCCAGGATGAGCCTTTAAAACGGTTTTCCAGGTCTTTTTTTCCAGGTTACACAAAATGCCAAGACTCACTTTATAGCTTGTCAACATTGGCCACCAAATGAAGATTAGCTCTAGATCTTTAGGAACTGTTTGCTGGAAAAAAATGACATTGTGGAGGTGTTAGAGGTTATTTTCCAAAATATCTTCTTTTAGAAGTAATTTTAGTGTCTTGCGCCCCTTTCTCCCCTCACCGTTCCAGAAGGCAGCCATCCATATTATGAGCTAATGGCTTAAACGTTCCTTAGAAAAAAGAAAAAAGGACTGTTTTTGAGATACAGGATTGCATGAAAGCACCTGAAACCGCTAGGATCAGTTCTCTCTCCCTGAGGGCTGACTCTGCAACCCCCTGAAAAATAAGGGATTTGAATGGAAACAGTGACTCTCATTTAAAGAACTGCTGACACGCCTCAAAAGAGGGAGCACATTCCCACATGCTCTTTGTTGGAGCGTGTTACTGGAACCGCAAATAGGTTTTCCATGTCTTTTTGTGGAAATTATCAGTGCCATTATAAGCCACTTTGGAGCTTTGCTACAACTTTGAATTGTCACAGAATGGATATTGTTGGTAACATGACTGATGTATATTGCCAGAGCATATCATCTGAATTAAATAAATATTGTGAATAATATTGAAATGTTTCTGGGGTTGGAGTCATAATTTTTTTTCTCACAATTGTTAGAATGAAATAGTAAAATGCTACTGCACCATCAAGGTTCTACGACTCACAGCTTTTCTATAGAGGCAATGTGATTGCCATGCTTGTACAGGTAGGTGATACTGTGATGCTGGTGGTGATATGTCTCAGAAGAGGCTTTTGCCCCAAATCCCAGTAGTCTATTGTAGATCAAAATTTATCTCACTTCGATCTTCTGGAGCAGTACACATTTTGGTCATGCTGGCTGTAGTTCTTGAAACTGGTTACTTAAAATGGACACTAAAATTCTTATTTTACATTTGTATGCCTTAGTTTTGAGAGCTCTTCCACAGTTTTTGATTGATGACATAGGTCTCCAGATTGATCATATGACTAATTTACAGGAGCCCACACTCTACTTTTAAAAGTAGTATCTTTTGGGGCCTCATCCCTGAGTGCTGTCACAACCATCATAGCTGATGGACTGTCATGAGCTCTTGGTTCTTGAACTGGTTCTCATTGCCTGTGGCTGTGAGATGCAGCACAGGTGACTATGCTATACCCAGTACTTGAATCTATCATATTTCTAACTTCACTGGAGAATTAAATGTAGTAGTTATTGACGCTTTGACTGTTGTTAATGCGGGTCTTCTGATGTTTACTGATCAAGGGACAGATCAATTGTAATGACAGAATTCAAAAGTCAGGCTTCCAGAACTGATTCAAGTTCACCACACTGATGAGGGTGATTGGATGACTTTGTTAAGGAATTGTTTAGTACCCTGGGACCAAACAATACCCTTAGGAAGGCTGCCACAAAAGGGACAAGCAACAGCAGAGCAGTAGCCCTTGTTATTAAAATCAGCAGTTCCAACAATGCAGTGCTTATAACTTACCCTGAGGTAAGTAGCTATTTTGTCAGCCTCATCAAATATTTATCAGCCATCTCTGCTAAGCACATTCTAATTCTGAGTTATTTTGTGTTGTTGTACTCCACAGAGTATCCTCTCGGCTATTTCACCTGTTAGAGTAATTACGTCTCCCTGTGGTTGGGTGTCATCCTCACAGATTTAGTATTAAACCTACTGAAATGTTTCCAAAAGTAGGATATGAGGCTGAAATAGGAATGAATTAAGAGCAGTGTAAGTGCTGAATTTTGTAGTAGCTACTGGAGCATACAACCAGATGTACTCCTGCTGCACAAAGCAGTGCATGAAGCAGGTGTGTCTTCCCAGCCTGTGTTATTGTGTATCTGTACCCAAGAGTCAGGCTTACTCAGCAGTAGGTCAGTGCACAAGGCTAAGTAAGTTTTGGGAACATAGGGTGGATAGTTTGTATTTCCTAGGACAGATTTTGGTTTAAAAGTTTGGTTCTGTTTAAAAGAGAAAAATAGATGTTCTAAAATGTTTATCAGAACGGGATATGATATTTGAAGTGGTGTTAGAGCTCGGTCTCATTCCTTTCATGGTACCCCCAAAACAAATGTTTTATATCACTTAATGAAGATACATTTGCTTTTACTAGTATCATGTTATTTTATAGCCCACATTGCCTGACAGGTCAAGATGAACTGACGCTGTTCTCACCGCGGACAAGTAGAGAAACAACACAAGAATCCAGGCTCAGGTATAAATGGAAGCGATTTAATAATCTTTCCGAAGGCTTTTTTATGTTAGTTCGCAAAAGTGTGTTAAATGGCATAAGGTAATTAGTCTTTTGGCCATCCACCCCTTGAGGGGATTGGTCAAGTTCTAAGACACCAATTTCTAAATATTTATCTAGTTAGAACCATAACAATACTGCAAAACAACCTGCAGGTGCAAGAACTTTACAAAGCTGTAACACTGTTTTTCATAGCTTCTTGTGAGAAATGCAGAGCTCTCACAGAATGCTGCAGAAAGCTGGAAAATTTCTCTGCTAAAGCTTTTCAGCATCTACAGTGAACCACAAAAGAAACCCTGTAGTTCCTTAGATTGCTCAGTTTCTAAGTAGAGTAAAAAATTTTGTGGAACTGGTTAGGTTACACAGCTTTTTGGCTCACTGTGTAGCTCCTATCTAGCAGATAAGATACTACTTAAAACTTGAACTCTTTGTTTAATTGTCTTTAAAATTTCTTTAGGGCCCTTGCCCCATAGAAGGCCCTTGCCTTCATGTTCATAACTGGATTGAATCAGTGATTTATTTTTTCTAGATGTACTTTGGCTCATAGATGTCATAGCTGTCTTCAGATCTAATACCTTGAGTGTCACAGACAGAGTGATGGGCTGTGTAGCACTGTGCAATACCCCAGCTATGTATTAGCACCCTGCAGAAAAGTTAGAAGGTAAGTTTGTTTTCTGGAAAATAGCCTTAGCAAAATGTTGTAACTTGGATTTTGATGTGACCTCAATCCCATTCAAGAAAACCTTAAATAGAAAAGTTAGGAATAAGAAATAGTAAATTATATGCAGTTAGACAGAGTCAGAAGTCTCCTGTGGCTCTATTTATCAAGAAAATGTTCTAGCTTTTCTAGCTTTATTCTGTTGTATATATTCCAGCTAATATTATTGGTTTTTTTCATGTATATGAGTACTAACAATTTGTCACTTTGAGCTTGGTAACTGCTGTCATTGCTGGTGAGAAAGATGAAAAAGGAGCAAGGTAAGAGCAGGGGATAGAAGAAAATAGCTCAGTAGAAAATAATAGAAATAGAAAATACATTAAATGTACCACATCACGTGGGTGTTAGTCTCACCCCTGTAGTCATAGTTCAGTAAAGCTTTTAATTGTGAAAAGCATGATTAAAAACATGTGCATGCTTTCCTCTAGGCTGTACTGCTAGCAGCATTAAACAAGCAATCACTGCAACTGTTCCTCAGGCCTGTTGCAGAACATGCCTGAAAAGATAACTTTTGCAGAGCTAGGCTGCGAGCAGTACCAGGGTAGCTAACTCAAAACTAGACTGGTTGTATCCTAACGAGCTACGGCTTAGAGCAGGGAAGTTGCCATGGCTCCTCATTGTCTCAACCACCAAGTATTTCTCCATTCACTGGTGCCAGCACTATTTATCATGACCAGGTGGTAAGGCAGCTTTAGGGAGCTGAATGGACTGAAATTTCAAAATGTGGTTCAAGCTGCTGTTTTTCTGACCTTAATCTTTATATATAGTTAGACTAACAAAAGGAAAGGTCACTGTCTTGTGGGGTCAGTGAGCTGTAACTGTATCCACAGCTGCAAAGCTGCTGGTTCTGCTGTGGGAGAGGTTGGTATGTGCATCATGATGCAGGGAGGAGAGCATGACCATCCCTATGGCAGCAGGCCAAAGCTATGTCAAATTAAGTATAACATGTGATTGCCTTCTAGCTTTTGAATTGATCAGCTATCTGAATCATTCACCTCATAACGGCAGGAGCATGAGTGGTGAATCAAGGAATAAGGGAATGGGGAAGCCACAACTGCCCCAGCTTATGTTAGCTTATGCTGCCACAGTAGCTAAAGCACAATCAGACCCTTCAGTAGGAGCATTGAGAAAAGAACCCAGAATGCTAATAGGATATTTTAAATTGTGTGCTATGCCTTATTAAGTGTAATTGTAAGGTTATTCTGTGTTCTGTTACGTAATGAACCAGTGCTGGAAATACTAGTTTATTTTTATGCCATGGAAGGTGGTTTGTGTATCGTGGGGAGCCTCTTCATTCTTGTGTTCACAGTCCATTGTGCCAGAACTCATTTGTGCTTTTTCCTGGCAATTTTCTCACAGCTCTAAAATTGTGGACACAGGACCTAATCCAACAAAGTTTTTAAGCACATGCTCTGCCAAGCATATGTAGTCTCACTGAACTCACAAGGGAGTATAGTAGGCAAAGTGAAAATGCCCTCTGGTCTTTCTATATTGGCTGTATTTGGTCCTTCTTGCAGTAAAATTGGTTACAAGCCTGAGAGAAATGTCATATTAGGATAGCTGCTTCTCCTATTGTCCTTAGCATTTCCTTGGTTTTGTCAAATGGAGAATAGGTCAAGACTTCATCACGAACATGAAGCTAAGCCAACATGTAAATACCCTTGAGCAGCAGTTTCAACATTTAGGAATATTTATAGCTAATAGCTAAATTTTAGGATAACAAACTGTTCAAGGTCTATGTTAGTTCATTTTCTCTAAAATACAGTTTTTATTCTGGCTGAATTCCAGATATCTGAGCATGGATTAGAGATCAATCTGGAATGGTCTAAAATTAAATACCATTCTTTCTTTTCTTTTCCCTTTGTTAATAGGACTTTTCAGAGAGGCTATCTGATAAACACAGTATAATAATGTGTAATAACAATAAATGGGACTAAACAAAAAAATTGCATTTCTTTTGCTTTCTGAAGTACTGTTCTGACAACTATGCACTGACTAAAAGTCACGTGTCACATCCTGTATATCAGAGTTCCTTTTCTGGATCCTCAGTATTTGGTATTTACAGTCATGTGATACACTATGGCCTATATTGTGTACTCTAATGCAAAGACAAACTGGAAAACAGAGTGTTTAGCCAAAACTGATTTCTTTTCCCATTAAGTGCACTCCCCTCTCCTGTGATAACCCTTAAGATTTGTATTTCAGATCTGTTTTTTCTGTTGATCAGCTTTGTTTTGAAGTGATTCCCCTTCTACTCCTACTTTCTTCATTTTATTCCCCAGTCTTGGAGTAATTTTTCTTACCGGAGATTATTCAATTCTTTTCAGTGCTCAGCTTGTAATATTCAGTAGAGATGCTGAAGGTTCTAGCAATTATTGGTAGTTGTGAAGGTGATCAGGACTGCTGGATTTTCTGTCCGGATGTGATGGCTGCTCTGTAGTTGTGTGATTTTGTAGTCTGGATTTCATTCGGAAGCATTAGGTAACCGTTTCTCAGTGTGTTGTGTGTTCCTGAATTTTAAAGAACAATTATAGGTGGCACGTAAAACTTATTATATTACATTTAGAGAAGGGTAGTTGAAATAAATGCAAGAATTCAATAGTTTGCTCAGTGATGAGAGTATGTTTTCCCCAAACTGAATTTTGCCTTGTCTGTATTTACTATCCATTTGTTTCTTCTTTCAAATTCAGGATAATTTCTTAAGCAGTTTAGGTCAACAGCTATCAGGGTTTCCTCCAGAGCTGAGCATTGCCTCTCAGTTCTTACTGCTCAAAAGAATGATTTTCTGCCAGGTTACATTCCTGAACTTCTTCTCCAGAAGTGTGAATGAGTACTAATGTTGTTACAAGCAGGAATTTACACATAGGCAGCTACAAATAAGGCAAAAAAGGCATCGGCTCAAACTGTTCCAGAAGCACCGCTCTCAGGTTTGTGTGATTTTGTTTCCTCCTAAAATCCTCCTGGTTTTGTTTCCTCCTAAAATCAGATTGTTGGTTATTTACAGAATCACGGAAGAGATGTGAGAGTAATATGTGATACAGTTGTAATAAATAATCAAAAAGTAGCTAACTGAAATAATAAGTATCCATGCAGCTCCGTCTAGAAAACCAGAAAGAGTTTCCAGACTTATTTCTGTAAAACAGTAGAAATGCATTTGTGGAAAAGATGGTAACAACTGAAGTTTATATAGGAATTCAAAAAAATTGTAAGATAAATTAGGTATTTTAAGCCATTTTCTATTTCTCATAATCATCTACCTAAATCACTATTTCAAACATAAGTGATTTTTTTTTCCTCAGTGGTTACTTGGTCTCTCGATTATCTGTGGTTTCAGTACTTCTCAAAGTAGTCATCTTTCATGGTTTACCTGCTGTGTGCCCTGTAGTTGTGGGAGAAACAGCCTATAAAGTTATTTTTGTTTTATCTTGTTGTGGTTTGGCCCTCCCCCCTTTTTTTTTCTAATTTCCAGTGTAGCAGCTTTGAGACGTACTTGGTTCTTATGTCCCAAAAGAAGGTGGAGGGGGCTCTTTCTTAAGTCCCAGTGAAATATTCTGCTAACTCTCTGAAAGCAAGTGTTTCACGCTTGTTTGTTCACCATTATCTGCTTGTGCACAAAAACAGAAGATGGATTTGAGTTCTTGAGGTAGGTTTTTAAAGCCAGTTTAGGTCTTTGGAATGTGGTTTCGCTAGATACGTATTATTGTCTATATTGCATATCCATGGTGATGTGCTTTGTTCTCTATTTTTACAGCAAAAGGGATGAATTTTAAAATCTGCAATGTACATTAAGCAATGCTTATTGCCTGATTTTGTCATAAGTAACAGTTTCGGTGGAGACTGTTCTTGGCAGGCACTGCTTGAAGTAGAATTAACAGGCTCATCATGATAGAGATCCCAAGAGATCTTCTCTCTTTGTACAGATATAAAACAACTGACAAAACTTTCCATAAGAATCTCTGTATAGACATTCCTTTGTTTTGTGAAGCTCTTTTCTCCCAGAAAAATATGTCTCTGTCTCCTACCTGTTCATATCCATTTGCCCTGTGATATGACACCTCTTTCCATCTGCCATTCCAGTAGAAGCTGGATTCATTATTTTTGAGTTTTTCTGGCAAGAAGAAATTTGCCTCATGTTCAGATGAATTTGAGAAATTTGTAAAAAATTTACTTTGATTTCCAACATAGGTTCATAGTCAATAGAAAAGGAAATGTGTTGGTAATAGATTCACCTTTGCTGAAGTGGCAGAAGAATTCTGATACTGGGACAATGGTAAGAAAACTGATTTGTCAGGTATTTTGGTGATATAAACATTGGCACTGGACAAGTCGTTTTGGCATAGACTCAAATAATTTCTCTTGCCAAACTAAGGTTGGGCATATTGTAAGGGTAGTACGCATTTAGGTGAAATCAGAAACAGTCTCTCATGTTGTGACCAAAGGAGCCTTAGTACAGATCAGTGTGCTGAATAGTGATGCTTTAAAATGACTTGATCATTAATTTATACAGAGATAAAATATATTGAACATTTATGAAGTCCAGTTTTTTAAAGACTGAGTGAACTCTGAATCCTTTTTCAGTATGCTTAAATCTTGTCCGGTGTACCAGACACCTGACAGCAACTCTTGGTTTATCTTGGGCCAATGAGGGATAACAACATTATATGGAAGTATTTTTCAAAACATTGAGAGCAATTCAGTTAAAATTTTAATTTTAAATAGCAAAATGGAGAAAAATGTCTTCAAGTGCCTTCTCCCCCACACTCCTGTCCAGGAAAGTGTCTTAAGACAGCCACATTACAAATCTGTTATTCTGCTCTTTATTTCTTCCATGCTGTCTCAAATCATTGCCATGCTTTTAGATGATGTGTTAACGACTAGGTATTTAATAGAAAAGGGAAAAATGGTAGCCAAATACCTGCAGGAGGTTTGACAGGAGTGGAAGTACAGGACCACCAACACTGGCAATGCAATATCAAACACTAGTAGTACAGTTTGAGTATAACTGATTAGATTGGTCCAACACAAAAAGGGTGCCAATAGGAAAGTATAAACTTTTCCACCTTTGGAGGATATGCAGAGATCTGTAGTATGCCTAAATGGTGCATTTGAAACCTGAAAGTATGTTTAGACAAGTGCATTACTAAGCATGTGGTAAAATAAAGAAAACAATGCTAAACATGTGTGTAAGACACTCCTTATTTTTATGTGACTTGAAATACATGTCCCTCCACTTACGTCCCTTAAATTCTACTGAGCTCACAGCAGTGGAATGAGGCAAAGCTGCCAGTATCTTATATTTCGTTCATTAAAACTTTAAACAAAAACGTCTTACTAAATTATGAACATTTTAAATCTCTTCTGGAATGAACTTCTGAGTTATTTTAGATATAATTTATTATTTGAAGGTTTGTGCCTGTGTAGTTTTGAATTCAGCATCAGGGTCTGTATAAAATTTGTGTAGAGCTGCTCATGTTTAATAGGAATGTTGATCCAAATATTCAGGTTATTTACTTAATCTATTAGATTTGGAAAGAAGCAGACTTTTGCCTTTTCCGAAGGTCAACCCTACTAGATACCTAGTATTTTAAAAAGAGAAAAAGGGAAGACAATTTTCTACTGTTTCCAGTGAGTCTACGGATTAGAGTTTTGTTCCCTTGACTTCACTATTCAGTATAGCGAAAGTAGATGGCATAATATTTTCTTAAATTATTTTGAATATTGCTGTTGGTTAGTATATCTTAACACCAATGTATTCAAGATCATTCATACCACTGATAGGCTGTCTTTTAAATTAAATGCACTTTGCATCAAGCGCAAAGAGCTGTATTTTGACTGCTCACTTTGGGCCCGTAAGAAAGTGTTTCAATATCTGAAAACACCAGCTGAGCTTTGGTTCAAACTTGCTCATTCATTCCACCTACATTAGCAGCTTCTGAATAGTTAGTGAAGAAAACAGTTTCCTCTAAAGAACTAGTGAAGATACGTATATCTACCCATATCTTTCCATGGATTGTTTTGGAGCTTACCCTGGCGCCTGAATGCTGTGCAGGGGGCCACATGGCGTTGGGGAAAGCTCTACTAGGTTCAGGCATTCATATCTGACAGTGCCTTTGCTTTGGAACTTCTCATGCCACGCTTGCACATTTTGCTAGTCCCACCTCAAGCAGTTCTGTCATCCGCTTCTCTGCACAGCTGCAAAAGTGTTTGAGTTAGTCCTGGAAAATTAAATTATGAGGATGGAAGAATGCTGTTGCCTATTTTGAAATCGGTATTGCTCTTTTACTACATTTGTAGAAGTGTAGCATCAGCAGGTTATCTGTCTGCCCGGGGCTGTGGAGACCAAGATCTCTTAAGTTCAGATTCCAAAGAGCAGGAATGAGTAACAGGTACGGTGTAGTTTGTACAGTTTATACTGCAGTACTTACAAGCAAGTGCATGTGACAGTAGGCATAATTTGTGGTCTAAACAGTGATTGTAATGGCTGTGCTGAACAGTGCAGGGCAAAAACCGCTCAACATTTGTGGAAGGAAAGAGTTTGTGTGGAGAGCTTGATGTTCACACTATCTATATTTCAGGGTGTTTCACTTCCTACTCTCTCTAATCTGGTCCAATGGACTCCATTAGTGGTTGGAGTACATTTTCTAGCACTGCTTCATCTAAATGGACTCTCATCTGTATTCTTTTAGTTCCATGCTATATGAATCACAGTGGGGATGACTTCAAAAGCTCACTTCTGTTCCAAATTTAAATCGCAATGTAGATGCATCCAGTATATGTCACTGATAGTGGCAACAGAATTAGCTGAACATGCTATTCAATTTTTACTCATATTTGAGTAAAGTGTTTCAGTAATTGGCTTTTGCTTATTAAATATTCAGATTCTGCCTATGGTATTTTAGCTTTAAACGAATTATTTTCTTATGGTAATTAGAATTGTTTTCATCTAGAATATTTTGTCCCCCTGTTCTGATTTTACCTGAGTCTGTCCTGTTATGGATCATTTAAGTATTGAATGTATTTAAGTGTATTCCCACATTCAAGTAAAAGTTGAAAAGTATATTTTAGTCTCTAATCTCACTGTTCTTACCTACGTACCTACAGCTCTTCATCCCACTTGGAATAGGAAAGGTTGCTACATTGTGATATTCCATTTAAAGGAATTTTTCTTAGTGCATCTGCCACTGCTTTATACTGTTATATGTTGATTTTGTGTGGAAATTTACAGCAATGTGAGTTTAAAAAAATTTGAACATCCTTGTCTGGTAAGGGCTATCTTACTATGTGAAGAACTGGCCAAATGTGTTTTTATCAGTGGAATGAAATGTAAGATGAATTTTTAAGTACCTGAGAGAGACCTACAGTACGATCCATGATCAACTTTTACAAAACTGAAAATGTGCCTTTTTGATAAAAACTTTACTTCTGACTGTCTTCTATACTGGTTATACTTTTATACTGGTATACTTTTACTACTGTCCAGGACTTTTTCCTTCTAAGGCTATGAAACAGACTTTGCAAAACTGATCAGCTTTTCATTGAGTTTTGTGGATGCCCAGTTAAGTTGGTCTTCATGTAGCAGTCACAGTTACATTTCCCATTCAGTGACAAGTTTCTCTTTCATATAAGCAGAATAAAAGTTAACTAGGTTGCGTGCTGTGCCATCTTTTTAATCTACAAACCTTTTTATAAAGTCATAAATTACAATAATCAGGAGACGATGAAATTTTAGAATTCTTCTAGTCTGAGAGTTTAACTCCTGTCAAATATTACTATTTGGGAAGTTTTGAAAGTCGCAATATAATTTTGAAACTAGCTCTTTACTTTATTGCTCAGGTACAAAATTTTGCAATCAGTTTACACTTCCCCATCAACGAAGTGAACCTTTAATAACCTGCTCAGGGCACTTCAGGATCCATGTGCTGTTTGAGAAGGAATGGCTTGCTCAATACTTGCCAAATATCTAGACAATTAGATTTTCATGTGGTTGGGATTTTTTCAAGGGTTCTTATTAGAAAACACTTTTTTTTTCATATTAGATTCCTTTAAAAGGTTATTGTTTTTCTGACCAGCTCGAACTTCGGTATGGCTTGGTTGCCCTTATCCTCTACATGAAAGCTTCCCCTGTACGTAAGGTCAGTTTAAAAGTGTTTGCCATAACCACTTTTCTTACCCTTGATGCCTCTTTAGACTATTAACTGTATTTTTCTCAGTCTGATTTAAACTTATTTCTATGGAGAAAGGAAAAATACAGCTGTACCTTATTAGGTTTATGCATCCAAACCCCTCTGATTCAAACATATTTCCTTTAAACAGAAATTGTCTTGGGAAAAAGTGCTTCTTTGAGGACACTCTCCCTTAGGCATTGCTGATCTGACAAGCAAACTCTTTTCTCAGAAGAATGATGCACAAGAGATGAATATCTTTTAACTCACTTTTTTCTTAACTGAATTGAAGTTTTGTTTAATTTTATATTCTCTCATCTTGTTCTGCAGGATAAAAAAAGAGGCCTACTTAGAAAACAGAGAAAAAAACTTTGAAGATTCATTATAGTAGCTTTTAGGATCAATTATGTATTTGTAGTCAGTTCTAATTTGACCATTTGTATGCATGTTTTTAATATTACAAATGGAATGTTCAAATGTTGTAGCAAAATTCTGTGCTTATTTTGGGCCCTGTTCATAAAGCTATGACAATAAGTTAGCGTATAAGCAGTGGTGCTATTCATAGGCAGGTGGTTTGCAGAACTGAGACCTGAGCTAGTTCTGATCTCTTTAGTTTGTCCAGCAAATATTTATCTCTGCTTTTTGGTTTAAATGTAGAAGTATTTTGAAGTCAAAGCACTTCACTACCACAAGAGAGCTGTGCTCTTAAAGTATTTTGTTGTAACTCTTTTGAATTGCAGCATTCATACTTGTTCTTATGCAATGTACCATGAATTTGTGGTTCTCTATAATGTTTCAGTGAAGCATATAGAACTATTTTTTTGAAATGAAGAGTAGGACAAACCCTGATTTTTTTAAAGTGTTCTTGTAGTTTAATTTTTCTGTAAGTTGATCAGTGAAGAACATGAGGTGGTGTATTTTGTACTGCTTCATTAATAAAAGTTATCCTCTCTACATAGAATACTGTATCTCTTGTCTGTGCTTCCTTTTGCCCATGTTCAGTTATCTTAAGGAGTGCTGTAAATTGCACTGATTCACAGGCTGAACAGGGGCAGAAGTTTAAAGACCTACATCCTAATAAGACCCGGAAAGAAAAAAAGCAACCAAATTGACCTGATAATTGACACATAAAACTTCATAGTTTTGATTCAACAGAAGTTTGGGGGTAGTTACAGAGAGGGGGATTCTTTGCTCTACCTCCACTTCACATTGTTCAGGTTGGATGGCTTCGTGTGTTTGAGCTTGTCCACAGACTTCTGAAAAATAAAAAAAAGGTATGGCTTTATAAACCTGGTGGCTTTAAAGAGGAGCACATGACATCTGTGCTGGTGTAGGCCAAAGTGATTTAATAACTTGATCCACAGAACAGGGAGTAGAAACCTCAATTAGAGTTTTGGTTTCATCAAGTTTGTAGGTTAATTTGGCTCACTTGGATCAGATCTGTCTATTTATAAAGCTATATGGGAGATTAAAAGCATAGCTGTTACTGATGAACCTCCTACATGTCCCTTTCATTTTAAATTACTTTGTTTGTTTGCACCAAATTTCATTCTAACAAAAATGCCTTTGGGTGCTGAAGCATAAGGATCAGTTGCTTTGCAAATCTCAGAGAAAGTATAAGGAACTCTTTTTTTTTTTTTTCTCCTTTTTCTTACCCTAAGGGGCTGTTTTTGAAAGATGACCTATAATTTTGTAAGCACAAATTTATGTTTGCTGTTTAATTGCACAGCCGTATTTCGGTATTTAGTCACCTACTCACTTGATTACACCTGCCTACTATGTAGTTAGATGACTAACCCCCTTAATTTGATTCTCCAGTTAATTGCAAAAAGAACTCTATTAGAGTGAAGTAGTGAGGATTGAAATAAAAACAAAAAATGGTGTTAGATTTTCTTGCTGTGATATTTTTCTAAAACATAGTGTAAGGTTCTTTACCAAGATTTTATTGCTGTCTCCTCTGGCTGCAGCCTCGATGAAATTTAATTTTATTAATAGATTTCACTGACGTTATGTTTTCTGACATTTCTTATTTTGACTGACAATGTTGTATGAAAAGGTCTCTCTGTGTGGTATATTTAACTGTGATGGAATTTTGCTTTCCATTTGTATTCACGTATTTTTGTTTTCTGCCATACAGGTGGTATGTTAAGTGGAATAAATGGTTGCAGTGATATTTTCAAAGTGGCAGGCACTGTTTTACTGGTGTGTTTAATACATGTTGGAAACATGTCTTTTTTTAAAAAAGAAACCAGCTTGTCTTCAGTGCTCCTGATTCATAACCCATTATGTCCCGCACTAAACATAGCCTTGCTCATTTATGCTGATCTCATTCCAGGAATGTGTTGTGTAACAGCTGGCAGTGCACAACCAGAGGCGTCATCCCAAGCGCCTGCAAATTATTTCAGCAGAGGCTGTAGTCTCTTAGTACCTTGCATGCAGTGTTTGGCACTTCCCAACATGTGGCACCTACTGGCTGTGCTCATACCCTCATGCTTTTATATCATTTATTAGCATGGTGCTGAGCCAAAATTTTAAATGCTTTGTATTCTTGTTGTTGTTTGCATGTGTTTGATGCTGTTATTTAAGTAGACAGGGAGGGAGTTTTCTCCTGAGGTATGGAAGCAGCAGCAAACCCTGCATCGTCAACTTGCTGGTGGAATTATTTTTCCTCTATTGTCTTGATTTTCTTCCTCTGAAACTGTATACCAGGTTATTGTTCACTGCGCTGTGTGATTGACAATTGCTGGCTGTTTTTACATAGACAATACCATGAACAGTGAAGGTGGGGACTGCAATTACAGATAAATGTTCATCGAGATGCCATACAAAATTTCTTCCTGAGGAAAGTTCTTGGTTTCTCTTTTTTTTTTCCAAGTCTTTTTACAGAACAGTGTATACTCTTTGATGAAGCCATCATGAAATGATACAGTTGGCAATAATTCTTTTTCAAGAACAACTTAGATCTTTATTTTTAAATGAAGGTATACAGTAGTTTATCTGTCTGTTATATTACATAGTGGTGTCATGTATTTTCACGGTGGTGTATTGTACTGAAATTGATTTCACAGTGTCTGTTTTCTAAAGGCAAGATTGGAAACACCTGTTTTGTGTTTAAAATAGGACTTAGAAGAAGTGGACTAAATTCCTAAGAAAACAGTAGTGAGCTCATGCTCTCCTTTAGCCTTAGAGATGCCTTAAATGCACTGAGAAAGTCTGTTGGACTAAAAGTTCCCCTCTTTTTCACTACCTCTCACCAAGTATGGGGGACATGTGCCTGAATATTCCTGGGGTTGCATTCTTCGAGTATTAATAAAATACACCCACAGTGTCTGGTTCAGAGCCAAACTCAGCATAACAGCTATACATATTCAAAATCAAAAAAGGTTTTTGACAAAGAGACAACGGCTGTCTTCGGTGGAGGCTTCTGCCCTTGATCCATTCCAATTGGAGAATCTTTGTAGGCATTCGTGCTTTTGAGAAAGAAAAGAGATGAAATTCCAACACACATAAATACAGTGTTTCCTACTCGCTGTCCTTATTGGCTCTAAACACAGCTTTTTGGGGTTTTGGACCCTTTATTTTGAAGATACTTTGCTGTGTCCATAGACTATGTTAGGCAAGTGGCCAGGACTGCAGTCTGGAATCAAATGTCCACTTCTTAGGTATTTCAACCCTTAACTTACAGATTCCTGAGAAGGTACTTCTGGATCTCTCCCATAATTCCAATTCAATTTTTGGCACATTGGCCGTCCAATCTGCAGAATCAAATGTAGAATAAATTGAACTACTGTGTTGTTGCCTCTTGTTTTTCCAGCCTGATTTTCATATCCAGGTTTGCAAGTACACTTTGGGACCTAATTTCTCCTGGATGTGAGTTTGTCCTGCATGTACATATGAATGCATATGTCTATGGAACTTTTGGAAAGGATCTAAATGCCAAGCAGATGGATAATTTATTCTAAGGAAGGCAAGGAGAGACACAAGCAACTCTGAGATCTCTATTGAAGTTGTCAGGAATGATAGAGAGGTAGATTAATACAACTGGGGGCACAGAAAAGAACAATGAGGGCAAGAGGATTCGTCTGTGGGAGAAAAAAATGTGAAAAAATGAAGCCCATATGGATTTCTTTTAGCTGCTTTTCCATTGCTGAGTTCTGCCTTGTTTTGGTTTATAATGATTTTCCAAGTACGACATACTTAAAAATAAATCAGTGTTTTCATCAGAGTTTATGCACTTGCAGTCCTGATTCTGTTTTTAAAGTGCAGCTGTTGAGAATCACTCAAGATAGCTTACATTTCTTTGTGTTTTTCCTGATAAGTTATAGTTAGGTTTTTTGCCTGCTATTTCTCACACCATGTCAGAATTAGACTTGTAAAAACTATTAAAATGGAGTTGACAAGCAGAACTAATAATTCCTGTGGGTTTTAATGCATTTTTAAAAAATGTTGGTCTTATTTCAGACTCAGTTTTTAGGCTGACTGATCTGCTCCCTGAAAAGTAGGCCTGTGGACTTAGGCTCAAGACACTAAAAGACTCTATAGTCATATACAATATAATTCTGTGGGGAAAAAAAACCATTAACCATACATTAAAATAACTCAACTAGGGAAATAGATAACTATTTTTAAGAACTGTCTGTGAAGCAGCATGAATTAACTTGAAGATAATGGTCCTGCTCATGTGCAGCTCAATTGAAGGGCTTGTTTGAATTTTTCTAGCAGTTAAAACTATGCTTTTGATGCATTAAACACATGATAAAAACTTTTCTATAACTCTCAAGGCATGTGATACATTACTGAATGGATGCTCTAGCTAGAATATTAAAACAAAAAAACCCTCCAACCAACCAATTAATTAATCCTCTACTTTCATTTTTTTCTTTAGCTATGTATTCTCATATTTATGGTTTTAGATTGGTAAGAAGGTCTTATGTTCCCATTCATTCAGGAAATGCTGTGTAGTCAAAACATTCCTTGATGCTATAGTCTTTTGCAAGAAACCATGTGCTTGAGGTTGGACTATAAGATCTGTATGTTCCTCGACAACTGTATTACTACAAGTAACAACAACCTCTATGACAAAACTGACAAATTTATAATTTGCTCTTAAATTTTCTCTGTGTAAGTTAGATATGCTCAGATAATCTTTTAAATTGTTTGTGCGTGACTTGTATTGGATTGTGCTGACTTTCAGTCTGAAGGACTGATTATATCCTGTCTAAACAAAAGTGAATTGGGCTGATATAATTCTAGCTTATCTCATTATTATGGGTGCCTTGTCTGATTTTATGTATATGTGTTTAACCAGTCATCCTGCATTTTCTGTATGTCTAAGGAGGTTAAAAGAAAGACTATATTTTAGACTGTGGAATTCCATGTTTAAGCAAAACATGGTTGGATGAAATTGAAGTGAATCTAGAGGTGGGTCTTCAAGTTACTTGCATAGACTCAGAGATTACGACTTTCTCCTCCTGCTGATCTTTTGCTGATCTCCTTTTGGTTGCCTGTATTGTCTTTGCTTTAGTTAGAAATGTGTTATTTTTTAGGGGTTCACAGTCGTACTGAGAGAAGGGAGGTTCTTGGAAAAGGCATCAGAGTTTGGGTTTAGCATCTTGTGGCACACTTTATATATCAAATGATGGAGGTGTTATACTATCACTTCTTAGCTGTATTCCTTTTGTGTGACTGTGGCTATGTCCCTCTTATGAATTAAAGAGGTTAAAAAACTCCGAAGAGTTCTTCAGGGGCAGTATTTGTTTTTAATGGCAAGGAAAGATTGAATGATTTGGACTGCCAGTTTCCTCAAAAAGTTCTGTCCATTCCCTGTATCTCCCAGAGATACTGGCCACATCTCTAGATTTTCTAAAACAGGTTATGCTATCCTTCGTGTTTGATAATGATGTAAATTGAGTGGCATGTGAACTAGAAACCAAAAGTCTTCCTTCTATGTATGAAAAACCCTGGGACTTTCAGCCTCTTGCCTCAAAATTTGTTCAGTGTGTTTTTGATGTAGTGGAATGCAGTAGAAGAAGCTTGCTTAAAGTCTCATCTAATTCTTATGTCATCACATTTTATAAAATTAAGTACAGATTTTAGTCAGGTTGAATAATTTTTTGCTAGTTTATATATTTTATCAGATGTCAATATATTGGATATTCTGAATTCCAACCAAAGGAAATATTCCTGAATTGTCCACATTTTGTCGTTGGTATGATTCTGTAAGCCTTAGAGAGAGTTTTTCTTAAAATTATTATACTGATCTAGTGATTTTTCCTACAGTTGTAAATTTTTTGAATTTAGTTTCAACTATTACTCCAGGTGTTGAAAACAGTAGCAGCCACATAAAAAGAGAGCAAGTACCTTTTTTTTTTGGCTAATAGTTATGAGAAAATCACATTTTATAGTCTAATACTTACTATGCAAATGAATGGGGTCCAGATTTTTCAGCTATCTCTCTTCATAATGGCATTTAAATCACTGAAGCTATTAGGATACATTTTATGATGGAGTAGCCACATGTGTACCCAATTCATTAGTCACCTATTTTAATGTGATAATTGTGATGTTCAGACCACTGAAGTGAATGGTTTCCAGAATGTGTTTTAATATCAGTGGGCTGTTATACTGAGTAAGAATGGATTTATGCATGTGATTATTTAATGCACCAAGCTGGAATTTAAGGCTGTAACAGTCCTTTTGTATGGGCAGGCTCTCTTATTTCTATTGCCATTGCAGTATGAGTATTTAGTATATTCTCACATGATTGCAGGATGCATTGTACCTGGAATTATTTGCTCTAATACAAATAAAAGTAATAGTTATTTGACACTAATCTTTGTGTTGCATTGCTTTTCTGCTGTCCGGAATTTTCAGAGTTCTTTGGTCCTTCTGAACTCCAATATTAACTATTTGAAAAAAATAACTATGTCACAATCAGCAGGAATTCATACAGACCGAAAAGATGAGCCTTTAAATATGATGGCTTTTCTTCTGTTGATGAGTAACCACCTGATACCACCCGACAGTGAATTCTTCACTGTGCCTTTGTGATGAGAGTTCCAGTTTTGTGATAAGAGTTCCAGCCTATTTGCCTGCTTATGATGGGTTTTTTTGTATTACTAGTGTCAACTTTCATTGAAAAAATAGTTAAAGCAGGGAAGTCTTTAATGGAAATTTAACCTGAATCACGCTGTTCACGACAACGCAGTCTGTTTAAATGTCGTGAGTGACGGATTAGGAGTTTTACACTGGCTGTTGCTTTTCCCTCACTGGTCAAAATAGAACCAGCTCAAAAAGAAGGGCAGCAGGAAAACAAATTAAGCTCCTGCTAAAGTCATTGGTTGAACTGAGACTTGCGAGGCAGCTTCTCAGAATTTACCGCATACTTTCATAAATGATATTGTGTTGACATTCAGTTTCTCAGAAGTTCCAAGTGTTCCTTGGCTTTGCTTTAGGCCTCACTGCTATTTGCAGCTCCTGCAGAGCTTTTAAAGCTTTCCATAGGGACTGTGTGTATCTACTCTTTATGCATACTGGCTTCAGATTGTGAACTCCTTGCATATGCTTTTATCACACAGCAAATTTCATTTCTATTGGAAGACTACTTGCATCCTTGCCTCTTTTTTTTGAGACTTTTTCTAAGTAGAATTCCAGGCTCATGGCACAGTGCTAGCAATGAAAAAATTTTGCATTCTGAGAGAAAAGATGGGTAGGTCTAGAGAACAGGTCCATCCAGTTATATTATGAAACTTATAACTGTTTCAAAGACAAACACCTTTGTTGAAAAAATGGCTTGAAGTTCATTCTTAATAATTTTTTTCTCAGTGTTGAATTCTAAATGACCCACCGCTCTTGTAAATGTTTCTGTTGATGACAATTTTCACCAATACTGAACAGATCATAAAGTGAAGATGATCATGGGTCATCTGCTTGATGAACAGCACCTTTAAAAACGGTTACTTCTCTATCAAGTAGTTTAGAGAGAAGGAAAAACTCAGAGCAGCATGATATTGGAGGAAAAGAACAGGGGTCATCAATATGCAATAGAGACCTCATTTGTACCCAATGAACTCCCAGGAAGGGGAAGGAGACAGAGGCTGTGAAGATCATACAGATAATTTATTGATTACTTTGGTATGTAAAACTGTTTTACTAAACAAAGGGTAGTTGTTTTTATAGATCTTCTTGCAAATTTTTCTTTTCTTAATTTAAACACTGAAGTGCTTAGAGGTCTATACTTTAGCAGGTCTGTGGATGCTGAATTTTAGACCTCTGATTCTTTAGAAAGAGAGACGTAGTGGGAGCAAGGAAGAAAATGGAGCATAAAGGTAAAAGGGGCCAGGTCCAGTGGTGGGACTAACTGTAAATTAATGAAGGGGGTACCAGGGTGTTTACCTCAGCATGGGCTGTCTTTGTTTTCTACAAATTCTTACACATCTGGCTTACTCATGCAATGGCCTGGCAGCACTGCCTGTGATATCCATTAGTTATAAATGTTTTCAGCAAAATGTATGATATTAGATGCTGAAGTGTATTTGATAAAAAATTATCAGTTTCCCTGATTTCAGGGTAGGACGGGTTTTTAAAACTATGATTCTTACGGTGGTTGCACTTCCTTTTTGGGGATCTTTCTGTGTATGATACTCTCAATCTCTAAATAATGCAGATACTGATGCATTCAAAGTACAACATATAGTCAAAGAAAGGCCTCCAGCAACTCCACCGTACCTTGAGGCTTTAGTTTTCCTTGAGGCTTCATGGGATTTAGAGGTACTTTTTAGACCTAGATTCACAATTAGGGGATGCCTTGCATCTTTTGTTTGTTTTAGGATGAGATGCCTTTACAGCTGTTAGAAAAAGAAATAATGCTGCTCTTCTACAAAACTGCGACAGGGAGTTGCAGGTGTGTGTGGGGTTTTTGTGTTTGGTTATGATAGGGTTTTTTTTTCTCTTTTTTTTTTTTTTTGTTGCTGTTTTTAGGTTGTTTTGTTTGTTTGTTTAATTCCTAGTAATCTAGATATGAGTTTATTAATTGGCAAGTGGAGACGAGTTATATTTTGTATTGGTTATTTTTTATCTCAGTGTCTTAGAAACTGCTTTTGACATTCCTAAATGCATGGGTTTTGATGGTGTTTCAACTTCAATGTGTAGCTGGTTACTGTTTGTAACAAATTTTTGTTGTGAGGGACAAAAAAGTTAGTTGTGTGCATTCTTCCTTAGTTATAAGTTATTGTCATGGTGTAAAGCTGTCCTCCTATTTGGGATGCAACAGTTTGCTCCTGTCATATTTTGACAGTCTGCTTATTTCAGTCAGTTTATATATGGCTAATGTGGTGTTTTTCAGTCACCAAGCACTTATCATTCTTACAGAGTTTTACTCTCCCACTGTGCTAATTTTAATAAGTAATTTTAGCAGAGGATGGTGTGTTTTAGCAGATCTACACTTGATTGTTAAATGTATCAACTCTTGAATAAATATAACCTGCTCCAGGTAGATTGTTACTTTCTAGCTGAATGCCTTGCTTTTTATTACTTCTTGCCAAGATAAAGTAATTGCTAAATAAGTCACTCCTTTGCCATCTACAAAGAACAGTGATGCTCTTAAACAGCTTTCTAGTAAGATTCATTCAGGCCAAGTGTAGTTTTAAGATGAATTTTGGTAACTTACGGAATTGTTGCCAGTAACACAAAATAACTGGTCTCTGTAATAACTGGTAAATTTCTTTCAGTAATGCACTCCAAACAGTAGATTCTTAATGTACTTCTTTTGCTTACTAATAAGTATTATTGTATCTTTTCAGGCCTTGCTATTTGAAGGTAAGTATTAATACTGAGCAATAAATTGCATTCAGTAGTAAGAACTACAGCAATCCCAACAGCACATAATTCATGGTATGATGTCTTTGAATTCAGCATAGGTTTCTTTCCCCCAGGATTTAATTGGCCAATGTTGCCCTGGATACTGTAGATTCCTATAAAGTTCAGTAGGGTAGCTTCAATTATACATAGTATCCTTATAATACTAAATATTAAGGACTAAGTATTTTGTAGGTTAAGACAATATTTTATTATTTATTATAAATATTTATCTATTTTGAGTCCGACCTGTTGGGTTGGAAATTTGAACCTGTGTTTGCAATGAGCTGAAAAACCTGAATGTGAGGAGGACAGTGCTGATCTGTAAAAGAGCCTCTGAGTAGCTCATAGACTAAAGCTGAGAGCACCTCAGCAGTAGTCCCACACCTCCCACAGGAACCAGGATTGGCTAAAGGAAGTGTATCCACTTAAGACTACTGGAAACTACTAAAGTGGGGGTGCATTAGGATAAATAGATGAAATTACACAAGTCACCGCTTAAGACAGCTGATCTGTCAGGCAAAGGCATGTTTATATTGCTTTTATATTTCTGACAGAGGTGATGTGGTCATTAATCAATAATTGTCTTGCTAGATTTAAAGGTAAAGGGTGGACCTAACAACATTAAGTGAAGGGCTGTGGTAGAAGCCTCCTTTAATAAATAACAAGATTTTGCACTTACATTGCAAAATGCCTTTCATCTAAGCAGGATAGAGATTTATAGAGGTGGGTATGTTACGGTGCATTCATTTTAGTACAAGAGGAGCTGAAGTATATTAAGTTTGAAATTTACCCAAGGTCATGCAGGAAGTCAGGATCAGAAGTAAGTTTTAGGGTTCAAAATACTTTCTTAAAAATTATGCTTCAAGCCAAATAAACGTAGCTATTCCTTTAGAACTGAAAAGAGCTGTATGACTAGTAATTCAACCATGTCTTGCTGCTCTTGCATAATTGCTGACCAGTGGAAGTGCTTATGGAGTAATATCTCATACCAGGGCTGAGAGCTTCCTTCCCTGGCGTAGGTTGGAGTACCTTCCCTTTGACTGCAGTATGTCCAGGATCTCACCCAAATGTGAGTATGGTTAGGATAATCTACCTGCTCCATGATCTTTGGAAGCTGCTGCTGAATTTTTAATTGAGCAAAAGCTGTAGGTAAAGTTAAAAAGCTTGTCCCTTGACAAAAAGGTCGTTCATAGAACCCTGACATTCTGTTGTTTTCCATGGTACTAGGGAAGCTTTCTCTGCAGAATGCATTCAGGTGAACAGTGATTTTGAGTGTTGTTCTAATGAACTTTTCCCCTAAGTTATAAATTTTTGGAGAAGAAAATACAAATTAACAGCATGTACAATAAATTACCCCCATTTATTGACATGCAAGAGCATGTCAGTACTATATCTTAGAACGGTTTTGCAAATAATCAGTTAGTTTAAACTGGATTGTGCTAAGAATTGGGTGTGTGTTGCAAGATCACTTAAATTTGGGGGAAGAGATTTTAAAGGCACCAGCTTAATTTTGTTTTCAAGCTGTTATTGCTTTTAATTTCTTTCTCAAAAATAACATTGTACCTTAGGAATCTTAGCAGCTGAAAATATGGTACAATAAATGTTGAACTTTTTTAATGTAAAAAGCCTGCACACATGAGAAAATAATGAAATATGGAATGTTTGGCATGGCCTTCATACTAGAAGATCACATCATACCACAAATAGCATATTCTATTAAGACATATTCTTATCAACTGTGTAAAATGAGATTTAATTTAAAATGTTTCCAGAAGCTGAATTCTGGATATTTGAGGTCTTTTTGACCTTGTGGATGCTTTGTAATGAAAGACATTCACGCTAGCGTGGCTAGTGATTCTGTTGAGTTGGCTATTTCCACAGCAAGTACAATGCAGAGGATAAAGTCCAAGAACGAAAAGTTTCAAATGTTTTTCTGCATTTGGTATTGACCTCACTTGTCAAACACCTAGCTAAGGGCATTGGTTTTGGTCTCATGGTCTGCACCTTTCCTTATTGGAATCTTGGGTCCTGCCATTCCAGGCAATCTAAGGAGCTGAATGATGTTGCAGTAGATTTCAGAAACATCTTTTTTGTCGTGTATAGCAGTTCACAATTATATGGTTCGTCTTTATAAAATCTAAATTCACATTTTTCTTGTGGCTAAGTATGCTAATGCTGGGGGTGTTTTCAGAATCATGGAGCGTGAGTGTGAGGGAATATGTGGTTTTCTCTGTCAAGGCAACTTTGAAAATGCACACGTTTGCAAATTATAACGTAAAATATCCATGTGTCTCTGCTGTCCAGCATCACTGCACTTTAGTTCAGAACTAGAAATGGTAATGCATGCAGAGGCAGTTAAAAGACTTTTAAAACAAGCATTCACTGAAGCCTGAGTCTTTATTTACCTGGTTTGCCTAATTCTAATGTCAAGAAGTTGAATGCAGTTCCGGTTATATTACTCCTTTCCATTACACTTTCATTCAGTTTTATCTTCCTGACTGATGTCTTTCTTACATTAGCTCTGATTAAAAAAAAAAAAAAAAAAAGCATCTTTCTTCTGTTTGTGTGTACACCCAACATGACTTTTTTTCAGAAAGACTCTTCAGTATATGCTTACACAATTCAGTAGTAATCTCTGATTGAGAGACCTGAGAGAATTTTCTTCCACTTCATGAAAAGCTTGATCTTATGTACTTTTAGGTAATAGGAGCTTTGCCTTTGATTGTTATTGTGAGTGAGGTAGTGGTCAAACTTTCTTTTTTTTCCATACCCAGTTTTATCTGTCTTGAGCCATTGCTTCCCCTTCTCTTTCACCAGTTCTCCGTATGCCGTCACAGACTATAAAGCTACTTCCTTGGTTTTGCTTTATGTTAGTTGCAAAATTCCACTGTTGAGAGTTCACTCCATGTTATCCGTGTTCTTGTGGAAACGTCTTTTAACATACATGTTAAAATTATTTCCTAACACTAATAAAGCACCAGGATAGAAGGGGCCTTTGTATGAATTTAGACTAGTTGCAAAGAGCATGCTGCAAGGAAAAGTTTAAAAGCCCTATAGGAATCCATAGACGAGAGAGGATATTAATTAAATGTATATTTTGGAGTAGTGCTTTCCTTGGGGAGTAAGACCAAGGATGAATTCCATCGAGTTACACTAGGGATTAATTTGGCCCGCTGTCTTTGATGTTAAAAAACTGGGGACAAACTCATTTCTTCGGTGTCTGCTTTGAAGAAGAAAATGTATAAGGGTGAGGCACTGAGTTTACATATTGCCAGTGAGTGTGTGGATGTGGTCCTGAAACAGTCTGTCTGCTGACACAGTATTAGATTTCTGGTCCTGCTCTGTGCATGAAAGCAGTGAATATTTTAGAATATTTTAACTACTTACTTTTTTTTTTTTTT
>VZRS01005944.1:479949-575803 GCA_013398055.1 Ifrita kowaldi
AAAGAGGAAATATTTTATAATATTTTAACTTTTTTCTTTTTTTTTTTTTTTTTTTTTTCCCCCACATATATGTCTCTAAGTGCTTCAGAATGGGCACTATTTCAAAATGTACAGTATTAGGACAGAAGTACTATTTTTAACAAGTAAATTAGCAGAAATCTAAAATTAAAGTCAGCAACACTGGCCAGATTTCTGGGGAAAAGTGAAGCTATTGGAACAGGCAGGGGGAAAGTTCTCTGAAACTGGAAAATTGATATATTCCTGAGGCCAAGCCTTACTGATAAAGGGTTAATCAAACTGACCCCTTGGTGACAGTGAAAGTGCTTGTAAAATTCGGTTGCTGATCTGTAACCTTACTCCCTTTACAGACAACAGCTCTCCACATAAACTTATATGTTCCTTGTGAAATCTTTAACAATAGAGATTGTAAAACAAATACATAATGCTGCAGTGTTTTCCTTCAGGAAGAAAAAAGGATGGTGGTTATAAAGAGTTTAACTCTTAAAAATTTTCTGCTGCCTGGGACTATGACGGACATGGTGTGTGTACAGTGACAGCTTAAGTAGGTATAAAATTATCTGAGTATTAGGATGAAATTGGAGATGTAGAAGGCAAAGCTTTTTCAATAATAAAGTGAAAAGTGCTTCTCTTTGTGCCATGTCTCTATTCAATCTTAAATATTTCGTCCAAAATCACTCTCCCCTATAGACCTGATAAATAGAAAGTCAGTTTAGCAGAGATGTAATGTTTTCAGTCATCATTGTGTTAACTGGAAGTTTTGCAGAAAATGTCTTTGTACTAAATTCCCATGTGCACTAAAAGTCAACCTGGGAAGGAGCTTTTATGGGAAGATTTGTATTTTTTTGTATGGGTTGTGTTTTTCTTCTTGCTGTTAAAAAGTCAAAATGGGGAAACTAGTTAAGTAGAAACAGGCTCTCCAGGGTTACTTGTTTGTTGGTTTTGGTTTTTTTCTTGTTGGTTTTTTTTTCACTGAAATGCTGCTTCACTGTGCAATTAAGGTTGCAACATGTGAAGGAAGTTAATATAAAGCTTTTTTCTGTGTTTACTTTGCCTTCTTTTTCCCTTTTTTTTAGGAGGGTTTTGTTTGCAGGCTGATCAAAGGAACAAATGTACAGTTGTGTATTATTGGATAGCTATGTTAAAAATAACTAATAAACAGGTTAAGAGTGTGAATACTCATCCTGACTAATATTGGGGTTTGAGGCAGTAAAAGACATAGTTGCTTCCTGAGCTGTGAAAATCTGCCAGCTGTCTTACACTTTGGTAAGTGTTGTTCATTGTCTTCAGACCACAGAAATGTGTAATGTGAAATTTCGTTTTATTTAGATACAATCATGCTTAGTGTAATTTTTAGTATTACTTTTGCTTAGTATTTTCTTAGTAATACTTTTGAAAATTCTACCCAGAAAGTTTATCTGTATTTGTAGATATGGTAACTGTGTTCCTCAGAAATGAGATTTTCAGGTTTGTTACTGTGTCCTGTTGTTGATTGTGCTTCATTTACTGCTTTGCTTGGTTCTGGCTGTGTGGGAAAGTATAATTTCAGCTGGAAGTTATATCAAGTTTATACATATGTTTCTGTCTTAGCCAAAATAAATTTTATTTTATGATCCATAGCTCAGAGTTTAATAAAAAAAAATTATAAGAATGAATTAAAGCAATGCATCACACACCTCTTCCAATTACCTTTTTATTAGCACTGATGATTTCAATCACTGAAGCAATTTTCAGTCTTTCTATCAGAGCATCAAAAGTGCCTGATCAAATCAGACTTCTGTAATGAGAAGGATATTAACTGTAAAAGTCATGTTTGGCCATCTGGAGTATCTGCATAAGATAATGGAGCTGTAGTTTCATTCTCCTGATCTCTGATTATGAGAAAGGACCCTTACTGACAGTTTGACCTGATTACAAACTATTTAAGTTCATTTGTTATGTTAACCATAGAGATCTACTTTCCTATTAAAGTATGGGATTGCATTAATTTCCTTTGGTCTCTCTCTAAAAAAAAAAATTGGTGAAAGAAAGTGTCAATGATATTTAAATGGATTAAAATAGCCCTATTTGATGTTGATATTCATTTTACTTTGAGATGATTAAGACAGAAAAGTGGAGTTTTGGCTGAGTTTATTGCTATGTATTGGTAAAGAAAGAAATTACAAGAAGAAGTATTTTCTCGGGTATTATAAATATGCTATTACCTTTTCACAGTTAAAAAATTATATTTATGCACATTCAGAAACAATTTTAATTTTGTGATCATGAAGCTTTGAATTTGCATAACACAGTAGAATCCTGACTGGAATTTAGCCAAATGACTGCTTGTGTGCGAGTCATTGCAGCAGCTCAAACTTCGACTGCCAAAGGTATCTCAGCAAAATCTGTGGCTTTTAAGTATTGAATTTACTATTAACTGAATTGTTTAACATCAATGAATAAATTAGTTACTCAGTGTGGTAGTCTATTAAGTAATAAATAATGTAGTTATGGAATTTTCATTTGTGAGAAGTTATAATGAGTGGTATGTGATCTTGTATGCAGCTGATTTTTTTTCCTTATGGACAGCTAAACCATAATTGATGGGTCTGTGCTTAACTTGTATTGGAGGTTATATTTGCATAATTTTCATGAGCAGTCCTTTAGAAGACTATGGTGTAGGGTAGAGAAAAATTTCTTATTTATTATGGGATTTTATAAATTGATTCCAAGTCATAAAGATCATGTGATTTACTTCATTGTCTACTTAACTGTGTATGCCAAAGAAATGGAAAATCAGACACAGCAATGGTACAGATTCCTTCATGCTATATTGCCATGGTATGTCCGTAATTTATTTGAGAAACTAAATCAGAGGATATGTACTTACTTTAATTTTTGGCCTCTGAGGTTGTCAACTCAGGGCTGTTAGCTATTTGCTAGTGTCCAGGCTTCTAATGCAAAGTTCTTTAAAATTTAAGAATAGTTAAGACCTAAAATTTCCAAAGGTTGAATAAGCCTGTGTATTTGAAACGTGTCTGAAGACATTAATAGAAGTCAGTGTCAATTTTGAATCTTCCCATAGAAATATGAGAGGAATGTAATTAAATGTGATTGAAATGTCAGAAAAGTCTGTCAAATTCTGTACATATTTTTTATGATGTTGATTTCTTGCCCACTGGTACACTGACTAAAGGCGTCAGGATCCTTATACCAGAGGTATTGTATATGATCCCGTATGAAATGAAGACTTTGAATTATAATTATTCTCCAATTCCTGATCTGTTTAATCATCATGAAGATAACATCATAGTGAAGTGTAGGGGATATATGGAATTGCTTATACTTTTTGTATGAAGCTAGTGGGGCTTTCAAATATCTGAAAACTTAACTTCTGTAATAATAAACTTTGAGGCAGTTCATTTAATGGTTTTAACTCTTAGATGCTGCAGAGGAAGCAAATGCCTAACAATAATTCTTTCGGTATTTTTTTTTTATTCAGGTAATTTTCCCAGTAAAACTTCTATATGGGGGAAAAAAAAATATAATTTTTGTCTTGTAATGTCTTGTCAGTGCTTCCTGTCATTCAGCTGTTTAAGTAAATTAGTCAATTATTTTTGACGACCTGTAGAACAGGTCTTTGCATGTATGTCTTCTTGGAACTAAGATGACAAATTTGTTGTGACTGACCCTGAGAATTAGGTTTTTATGTTAAAATGTTTATAAGGAAGAAGGCTGGCTTACCATAGGAACTATGCTTGGGGAAAAAAAGACGGCTATCAGAGTGAGGAGTACACATTTTTCCCCTAGCTTGTTTTCTTTGTAACCTCTGGACAGACCTACCACAGGCGAACAGGAAATGCCAAAATGTAGTAGGTTAGCTAGAAGAAAAGGTGAACAGGAGGTTGTTTCTGGATTTGTAATCAGTAATTATTGCTAGAAGCAATGTTGGATCCAATGATTTACCTTATTTAACTTAGCAATGAATTTTGTAACAGCTTCTCTCCAAATCAATACTTTTTTTTCAAGATTCATAAAGAATATTGCAGTAATAAATGGAGAGGATACATTTCCAAGTTACTGATTTTAAGAAGCAAGGAAGGGTATTTTTAAAGAGAGCTCTTTCTCATCTGCACTGATGATTCAGTTTTTATTGTAGGTAAATGGTGTTTCGTGCTGTCTAACCAGCTCACTTGTGAAACAATTTGGCCTGATTAGACTTTCCTTGGGAATGAGATCCAGCTCTTGAATTATTTTCAAAGTAGAAACTATTCCATTCCACTGCTTACAGAGGTAGCCTCTAAGCAGTCTAATCTTACTTAACCTCACTCATAATTGTGTAATTTACATCAGCACAGAATAAGTTTGTATTACTGATAGTTTGTAATGTTTTCCCAAAACATACCTTCAAACTTACTAACAGTAGAACATTTTGGTTAAGATCTTGCTGTTTAGTTATTGAAGGTACTTTGGGAAATTAATTCTTCAAATGTACAAAGTGATTGTTTTATCTGGAGATCCATATTAGTACATCTCAAGCAAGTTGCATTGTCATATGAAATCAATGACAGCTTAGCACTTAGAGTGGTGGTAGAGCAACTCTGCTCTACTAGTTCCAGTTTACAAGATGGTGTAGATAAAAGACCTCACCTTATGTAGACAAGCTCAAATGAAATGTATCGATTTTAAAAGGGTGAGAGATGATTCTTACTCATTACATGAAAACGCTAATTTGCTCTGTATAGCAAGCAAATAATATGTCCCAAAAGCAGGAACTGGGTGAAGAAAGATATTTTCTGTTGCTGGCTTTGTCTTTCAATAGAATATTTACTCTACAATCTCATTTATATGCGGATGAGGGGTGGGGGGATGATATGACACTGCAAAACATATATAGTTACATATACTTTGAAATTGTGCAAGCCAGTGGAAATGCTCCTTGTTGATGCTTGTGGCTCAGGATTCCGACATTTTCTTGTTTTCCACTGCTTTTTCAATTCCTGCATCTGGAAGAAGCCTTCCTCTGTCACTACAGAAAGAGGATGACAGTTACTTTGGTGGAATACCACTCCTTACAGGGAGTCATTATACTGAGGAGTAGCAGCATAAAAGCAAAAAAGAAAGTAAAATATTAGGATCCACCTTTGTGAAAGAGCAACATTGTATTTTAGACATTTATGGCTGAGATTTAACCCTAATACTGGCTTTAAAAGAAAATGAAGTCTTCGGCAGGATTTTTGTTTTTCTTGTGACCATTCATTTGTTTGATTTTATTGGTTTTTAGTGTTTTCACTCTTTGGAATTTTTGTACAAACATCACTGCAAAGTTGAACATATTCAAATAAAACCTAATAAATCTGTCAGAAAAATATTGTATAACAGTTCCATTTAGATGGTGAGTACTCTGCCATTGAAGACTCCTATGGCTTTTTTATGACTTTATTTTTTAATGTTTGGTTCCTGGCTTCTATGAATTATGCATGTTGGCTTTTCATTAACATAGAAGGCAAACATAATTCATTGCGAAGAATTCTTTGGTCACACATGATTGAGAAGTTCAGAAGGATCAAAACCACTTAGCTTTGTGGTAGGAACAAAACTGTATTTCATGTGAAGGCTCCAGCTCCCTGATTTTTAATATTGATTTCCCCTCCCCAGTTTCACAAAAATTCAGGAATGCTGATACGTTACACAAGGACATTTTGTAGCTGCTGGAACTTGACAAGGAGCCCACAGAGCGATGTTAACCTCTTCCTAACAAATGAAGTAATTGTTGCATTGCTTTTTGTGTATAGTGGGACTCATGCATTGCAATATTATTTTTGCCTACGAAAAGATTTAAGGCACTTTTTTTTTTTTTTTCAAAGACTTTATGTTAGTTGAGAGAGAAGATTGAAGATACTGATAAACAGAAAAGATCAAGATGACAGCAAATAAGGCAGGCTTTGTTATGGCAAGCTTGGTAGGGTTTTGTGGGGATTTGGTGTTTTAGTCTGAAAAAGGTTTTATATTCATAAGACTTCCAATGAAAAGTGTGACATGAGAGAATAATGACTGAGATGTATGAAGGCAAGGACAATGCTTTCTAAAATGCAGCAGTGGAGAAGGATTAAATTTCATAGTGTTGAAACAAAGAGTTTTCTCTACTGTGAATATAGAAAGCAGAGTACAGCATGAACCTGGTAGATGGGTGGTCCTAAGTGAGGAAGAGCCCAAGCAGGGGCTGATGAGTGTGATTTTAGTACTTTGTTTAATGGAATAGTTATAGCAGGAATTAGTCCACGAACATAGTAAGCTAGAGAAAATGATAATTAAAATATGAAAAGTCAATGTGAATTTTAATGCCTGTATCTGACAATTTCTTTCTTGAATAACAAAACAATTAAGAAAACGTTCTAGTTCTTTATGTGCAGGAGATCTATTATTTCTAAACTATACCTGATCTCTGAACAAAATGGTATTGAAATACAGTTCTTGGTTAAATAGACGCTCCAAAACCAGTATATAATGACAAATGTTGATATAAATAAACTATATACTCAGAAAAGGATATCCTTTATCTTAGGGAGTTCATAACAGTATCATGATGCCAGCTATGAGGTTTATATTCTTTTTCGTAGTCCATTATATTAATATTTCTGATTAATGGCTACATTTAGATTAACTCAAGTAATTGGACAAAAAAAATTACATTAAAAAGCCCAAACAAGCAAAACCACTATCAAAAATCCCAAACAAACATGAAAATATGCACATGGGCAATACTGTGTTCAGTTTTGGTCCCCTCCAGTACAAGTAAGATGTCAGTAAAATTGTGTAAGATCAGCAGTGGACTATGAAGTTGAGAGCTGGAGCACTTCTGTGAGGAGGAGTAGAGACGATGCAATCTGTTTAGCCTGGACAAGAGGATGCTTAGGATGGGCCTTGAATGTATCTTGTCAGTAGTAAGGAGGAGGTTTTGAGGGGAAAGGGCCTGGCTTTCACAGAGCTGCAAGACAGGAGGAGAGGACACAGTGGTTGTAAATTGAAACAAGAGAGGTTCCCAAATTATATAAAGGGAAAAAACCCCAGCAACTTCTGTGATGACGACATTAAAACTTTGGTATAGGCTTCTAAGTGAGACTGTGGCATCTCCTTCCTTGGAGGTGTTAGACCTTAATAGGTTAGCTAAAACCCTGAGCAAACTGATCTGAATTTAGTATTGACCTTGTTTGGAGCAGGAGATTTGATTTAGACTATTTTATTCAGAGTTATTGTATGAATCTGAGGAATAAAAAGTCTCACACTGGCTTAGTATTGATTTAGTATGTAACTGAAGTCCAATTCATATGCCACTGGGTAGGAGAAGTGTAAAAGACATGAAATGATTGTAATATAATTTACAGAGTATAAAATAGCAGGAGATGCTTTCTTCTTACACATTTGTGTTCGTTTTTGTATTTAATATGCCTAGGTTTCACTTTGCAGGCACTGAGTGCAGTCTTTCCATTGTTATATTTGTTTCAGTATCACTGATCTCTATGTGTGCTCCTCTTAATTAAGTCAGTGCAGATGGTCATCTAAAGTTTTGAAATAGGTTTTTATCAAGATTATCTTACTACTGTGTTACTAAAAATGAGATATTACTAGAAAAGGCAATTGTATTTTGAGTTAAAAAAATTACTATTCCCATTTTTCAGAGACATCTTAAATATGTTTCAAAAGATATCCTGAAAGCATAGTGTGATTTTAGTTAAACTGGCTCGACCTCTCAGTGCTAGACTGGTGTCAAAACCACAAGATTAATTGGTCTCATTGTAATGCTTGACTTAGGTATTGTACTGTCATTTAAATAATTAGACTGGATGTTTTATATGGGTCATACTTGGACACTAACTGCAAAAACTTGCAATGGAATCTTGTGACTTTGTCCTCCAAAATTCTTGGCAACTGTCAAGAGAATTCAGTACACTGAGATGGTATTCAAGTACCTGCAATTGAAATAAATATTGAGATTTATTCTTGCTAGTAATTTCTAAAAGACAAGTATTTAGTGCTTTGTAATTCACCCCTTGGATTACCTCAGTGAGCTGCAATCTTGTGTAAAGGTGAGATTTGTTACTTTTGCAATAGATTATCTCAAAAAAAGGTAGTCCATATAAGGAAAATTTAAAAGGTAACCCTTCACAATAAACAGACCAAATTCTGTTCCATAAATTCAGGTTATTACCAACAACCTGTCTTATCCTTCAGATTTACATGGGAGATTTTATGAAACTGTAAATGACAGATAACTTCAACAAAATCTCTGTTAATCTACTTACTTGAAACTGATTCCAAGTTAGGAGACCAAAACTGAAAATAATTATTTGAGAGTTAAATATGGCTCAACCCAAAATTTTAATAAATGCAAGGTGGACAGAATAATCAATTATTCAATTGAATTTTTTTAAACTCCTGCACTGTTTTGATACACAGAGTAGTAAACCCACCGGGGTATTGGAGCCAAGCAATGTGCTGAGGCACATGTAGATAATATTATGCCCTTTATTTTTGAAAAGTGGCTGAGAGTGAATAGGCATAACAGGGCATCTTCTCCATGTTAGTTATGGAGGCCAATGGGCCACCGGTTCCCTGTAAATCTAAACCCTAAATCTTTGCTCAAATATAAAGCTGAAAGGTGAAAAGCAGAGGAGGCACAGGTAACCTGCACAGGTGTCTCTTGAGCTTTTTCCCAAGTTTCCCGTATGGTTTTATGTGGGGCTTAATTGCCACAAGGAGCCTTGCAGCAGTTTTGTACATTTCAGCACTTGACTTTTCTGGAGGGGATTAGAAATGTCAGATACTGGATTTGATCCCGCACCTTGGAAAGTGGTCAAAGTGGTACTGTGAAAGCTGGCTAATGATAGTCCTATGAACTATCAGATATAAAAAATACCCATGTTTTCTGAAATATCGAGGTTGGGAAAGGGAAGTTATTGGGTCAAGAGTGAAATGCAATGCATGGGATGTGTTTTGCAATTGCTGGCCATGTGTATTGACCTTTTCCAGTTTTCTTCTGAATAGCTGATGCCCTGTGAACTGGATAAAATGTTAATAGTTAAAAGAAAGTGGCCCTAGTAAATCCCTCAAATTCCATAAAAGATGAGAAATGAATGGCTCAGAGTGATATATTCAGCATGTGTTTCATTTAAGTCTCTGCAGTATTGAGAAATAGTATTTGGCGCGGCCACGCTCCTGTCGTAAAACAAGTAAATCAAAATCTTTCTTCAGAACAACCACTGAACTGCATTCACAATCAATTAAAATTGGCATCTCCACTGCCTTCATATTGATGCAAAATGTCTTAGTCTGATAAAAAGTTATATTGCAAGCTTTTTTCACCTCACCACTTGCAGTTTCTTACCAGAAGTTCATTTCTCAGAGGCTGGTTGTAGCTTTTAAGGTAGCTTAAAAGAAGCTTGAGTAAGGCAGGCAGGTTGTGAAATATTTCCCTTGGGAAAAGGGGACCTAAAATATGACTAGATGGGAGATGAGTGTTCTGCCTGTGATGCTTCTTTGTATCCAGAACCTTCAGAATACATTAAAGAAACTGGTTTATGACTCCTCTCATGGAAGTTAAGGAACTGTTCCAGTACAAACATCGTTGGTGTTACCGTGTTCACTGGTTAATATCAATAGCTTTTTAAGTTTTATAATATAATTCTTATGTAAAGCCCTGTAGAATGTCAGGCTTTCCCCTGACATTCTACAGGGTTTGCGGTTTATAAGATTTTTGTCTACAAATCTATTTCTTAATGGCAGTGTCATGTATATATATATACATATATATACACACACATGTATATATTCTAATTATTTTAATTTAACCTTCTTGTGGTAAGAAGCATGACTGAAATTGATAAATGTAAAATGGTAACTTGGAACAATGTTATATGTGTTCCTAGAATGCTTTTAACTGCAAGCACACAGGCAGAATATTGTGGCTGCAGTTTTTTGTGTATCTATACTAAAATGTTAACTTGAGCTGAACCGTTTCACATGCCTAATCCATAGCAGCTGTAATGGTCAGTGAAACTATGCCTGTAAACCACTTCTATTGGTATTCTGAGCTTCTTTTAGTATTGATTTAATTTTAGTCAACCACTCAAACCTTAACCAGAGTAAGCTGGTGCCAGATTAAGCATTAATGACATATGTATTCTGTATTCTTCGGAAACCTCACACAATTGTAGATTTCACTTGCCTATATGACCACTTTGTAACTAATCAGACCAGACGTGCCACTACAGAGAAACCACAAACACAGCAGTATGCACTGATAGATATTAATACAGTCCAGTCTGTTAACAAAGTGAACAATTGCCCAAATAATGATTTCCTGCTGTGGACTTTTTATGCTTTGTTTGTTAAATCCTATTTTCCTTCCTACTTTCCTGTTGACTACAGCAGAATTGAATTTTATTCAAGCCGACTTGCACTGGGTCAGCAAAACTCTTCACCTTTGTAGAAGTAAAGTTAACTCATTGAAGGCTGTGTGGATTTGAACATATCTTATCGGTGCACTGAGCTTCCACCCACAACCAAAAGGAAGGGGTTAACAGTGCTTATGAAATGTGGGAGAAATGAGAAATGAGGAGCTGAGGTACATATTTGCTAATGTGTTTAGGGCAAAGCAAGAGTTCACTGGACCATGATTCGGTTTGTTTTCACTTTCTGACTATTCATTCTTTTCTTAGTATTTGCTCATTGCTTTACTGATTTAGCCAAAAGTTGTGCTAAATATATTGAATAAAACATTAGCAGTGATTGCTAGCATAAACATCACTGCAAAACCCGAAGGTATAGTGGAAAGCAATCCTGTGGAATATCACATCACTGAAGTGAATGGCAACAGCTCCTCAACATATTCATTCAGCTGCTAGCATGGGGATACTGGAAGTAAGGTAATTTGTAACACAATTTACAGAAATATATGTCTAAATAGGTTTATCTAATGATATGCAGAAAGCGACTTTGCTGATGTATAGAAGGCAAATAATTTACTAACATTCTAGTGTTTGTATGCAATGTAATTGTGTGCAAATTCCTAGGAGGTCACTAATTAACACTGCTGCTTGCTACCTTTACAGTTGGAATAAAATACAGTCCAGTAGCCTTTAGGAAATTAGAGCAGTCGCAAGAAATGTTTTGTATGGAATAACTTTCTTGCAAGTACAGGAAAAGGAAGGCTCCCAAAGGTACATTTTTTGATCAAGAAGGCTCAGTCAAATCTTGATAACTTTTGTGATGACCTTCCTCTTTCATAATTTAATCCATTGGTAATTTTCTTCTAATAAACTGTCAGGTGCCACACAACGTGTTCAGTTTTATGCTCTGAAAATATTAGGCCCACAGGGATGCAAATGGTGCTTATTGTCAGAATTAATCATCAGCAGATAACTAATAAAATATGTTTTTACCTTTGTATTTTCTCCTGTTTTGCACACTATAAAATATATTGTGTGGATATAATATAATTAGTGGAGTAAAGATTCCATACTACCCCATTAAACCCTTAATTTCTACGAAGGCTTTGAATTAAAAAAAACCCCATATTTTACCAGAGTGGGAAATTGTCACTCTGGTAGATCGAAAATACTACATTTAAAGCAGTAAATAAGTGTTGAAAGTTGCATTTTCTTTGAAAGAAAGTTTCATATTGTGGCTTTCTCTAGTCTTCCAAACCACCCAAGGCATCTGAATTACATTCATGTTTTCCCCATTTTTCCTGCATTTTTTTGTACTTTCATCTACTCAGATGTTGGGACATGCAGCAAAGGAAAGCTCATTGATTATCTAGGAGAAAAAAGGCCTGAAGCTAAGCCTCCCAAAATTGCTTTCAATAGAGCAATATTTGCCCAAGTCATTGAACTGGCAATGTCATGTTTCCTGTATCCTTCAGAGCCTAGAAGGGCATGCAGGCATTTATTTTTTTTGAATTCTGGGATAAAAAGTACTTCCAGTTGGACAAGGTGATCACCCCAGAATCAAGTAAATGTATTTGGTCCACCTCTAAAATATAGAAAAGGGGAAAAAAAAAAAGGCTCCCAAAAGTTTAACTGGTGTTATTTAAGGACATCTGCTAAGTACAGGTGGCCAGTCCATTTCAATATATCTGATGCTTTGTGCAGTTGTCCAGAGTGGGTTATATCCCACTGGTATTAGTTTCTTTGGAGGAATCTCCGGATCAGTTTCTGTCTTGCGGTTGTAGCTGATGTGCCAGGTAGTTGCTTGTTTCTCTACCTTATTTCCTGTCCCAGAAATGATGCTAACTCCTTGACACACGGTGTCTTTAACAAAATTTGACAGTATTTTGCAAGAGGCAACTGTGTAAATTAAGTTTTTTCCATGATCATTCTGCAGATCTGAGCATAAGCATTTTCTAGATTCGTTGGTCAGCAAAACACTGTGATGCAAGTAATAGTAATTAGATATATGTACACAGGGAGAAGCTAAAGCAGACACATTGCATGAATTAGATAAATATATGGAGGAATTAAGGACCAAAATATAGAATTTACTTAACTTGAATCTCACAGTTAGGATGCTAGACCGTGGTATTTTTATGATGTGTTTTACACTTAATGGAAGTCAAATTCTCTAATTACAGGAACATATTGGAGAAAATTCGGGTAATAAGCTGAATCACTGCCCTGACTCTGAAAAGCTGAGTTTTTCCAAATACTGATGGCTGTGATTTCTTTTTACTAGAAGTTCAAAGGAAGAGAAAGAACATGAATGATTAATAATATTTCAGAATAAAATAATTTCATACTACCTTATGTGTCTTCTCTGGCTTGTGGGGAAAAATAAGGGCTAAGAACTGATTTTAACAACCTTAATAATTAGCTCTGACATTTTAGATTTCCAGTATGCAGTCTTCATGAATCTTCAAAGCCGAACTGTTTTTTTGTTAAAACTTTGCTCTCCTATTACGGGAATTATTCTTCTGTATTGAAAAAGACAGCTTCTATATAAGAATATATAGCTTTTTTTTTTTTTAAGTATCAAGAGAAGGCAGTTGATGACCTAAGCATCTGCATTTTTTTTCTGTGGTAAACAAGCAATGATAATGTCTTTTGTATATATTACACATGACATCCAAATGCTGCTTTGGACCACCACTAAAAGCTTTGGTAGAGCTGAAAAGGTGCAAGCTGGTGTTCCCCCACCAGCTGCTGTGATTCCAACCACATGATTCACTATTTTCCAAGCTTTTGAGAAAAGCAAAATCAGTGTCAGGCTACCAGTATCTAACCAAAACAATTTGAGGCATGATATTGGACCAGTGTTTGCTTATCAGGGAGCTCAGAAGGAATTTGGTTAGAAAGGCAGCTATTTAGGACCCGATATGAAGGTCAGACTTCATTGTAATCTGTAGAATGGGGAAAAAAATCAATTGCTTCTACAAGAGAAATTATGTTAGTGCATTTTTATTGTGAAAATAATGAAAAAGAATATTGGGCTCAAGGTTTCTTCATGGTGTTTCTGTTTTATCATGTTTGGTTCAAGGCAAAATGTGTGCCTCTGTCTCAGATCTGTGATTATGGTCAACCTGTTTGATTAAAATGAAGCACCCAAATCCCCACACTGTCTAATGAGGTAAAAATTTACTGCCATCACTTTAGAATAAACTGTTTGTATAAAGCAACATCATTGATTTAAAATGAATTATCATAATATTAATGAAAGAAATTGCAGTCCAAAATTTTGATGTGCAGATGGGTTTAGGAAAGAGAAATTAGAAGGTCACTAAAAGGTCTGATGTGCTGTCCAAGAAGGGACTGAGGCAGTCATGTAAACGTGCTTGCATTTCCTACTCTGAGTTGCAGAACAGGCATAACTCATCTCCAGTAATCCTGCTAATACATCCTGCCCTGGGCATGCTAAACCACTTGACTATCCCGCTCCTGTTCTTTTTGAGGAGACATTTAGATCCTGAATCACATAATTTTTATTTCTTTGAATTCACAGACTCCTGTCCTCAGCAGCTGGTAAGCACTATAATATTTTTCCTGGCAGAAAACGCTGACTCGGTCCTGGTTTGTTTTCTGTATGGTTTTATATAATGAGCCTTGTGAGATGGAGCATAGGATTTTGCATGTTTGTCTAGACTGGCAATGACACTGTGAATGGTCCTGTGTATCTTGTTACACTTGTTGGTTGTCCATGTAAAGCTATTTTTGTGTTATATTTCTAAAGAAATAGCTTTTATCAAAAAGCAGTAAGACCTTATTAAGTCTCGGCTCCAGACAGAGCTCAAATATTATAATACACAAGTTCCTCACATCTCCCTGTAATACACTGAAGCAGTTTTGTTTTGGCAATATTCAAAGCTTAGAAACAGCCTTGTAAAGGCTTGGCAATCCTTAGTGAGGCCTTGGGTGACGCAAACTAGTTGAGAGACACATCTGACCTGTATCCAGAATGAATAGGAGCAAAGCAAGTAATTTTTCCTATTTAGATGCTGGAAAAGTTATAAAAATACACCTCTTTTTTTTTTTTTTCTCCCTTTAAAATATGGTCTTTAAAATATGAGTTTATGACCTTTCCAATTCTAGAAGCCTGGTTAGTATCTATATTGTTTCTTTGATGGAAGAGGATAAGTGAAGTGTAAATTATTTTTGATTGTGGCACATATATTTGAAGTGGGAAATTGGGACTTTATCCTTAAATTAATTCTGCCAACAAGGAGGCAACAAGATGACCTGAATCTCAAATTTCATTATCCACAATGGAAATATGGTTATCTTTTTTCCTTTGATTGTTAAAAGGATGTTGGGGAGGGTTATGTGTGATTCTGTAAGTCTTCTGTTTCCTTTTCTGTTGTAGAATTGTTATTGTTCCCTGCTGCCCTTGCAAATAAAACAAGTTCAATGGTGAGCAGACGTGTGCCAACCTGATGGATGAGGAATGAAAAATAATCCTTCACCTTAATTTTCTTTATCATAGGCCTTTTTTGTGTGTGGCACAGCAAAACAGATAACCCAAAATTTTACAGAAGTCCATCTGCTACCGGGTGCCACATTTGGGGGTGACAAACACTTTGGGGTGTCTTTAACTTGTGTTCTGGAAGCTTTGGGAGCAGTGAGGGCAGAGCATATTTTTCAGCTGACTAGGGCACTAAGATTTAAAGATTCTTCCTGAAAACGTTGCTATTGGGCTTGTTTGTTCCTATTTGTGATTAGAGAAGATAATTTGTAATGTGATCATTAAGATCTGGTTAAAAAGCTCTGAACAAGGTCTAAATGGGTTTTATACCCATGTAGAGGTTAGTTCTTTTTCTGAAGTGCAATGTAGTTCAAAACTGATCAATCCCAAGCAGAGAAGGAATTTAGCAAGCAATGGGGCAGTACAGATTATGCATTTCTTGAGAATTTTCAGTGGCATTTACGTGCAACTTTTCTGGCAAGCAGTAAGTTGGTCACCTCTCACTTGCCTGGACATGTTTCTTCAGGTTGTCTGACAAGAAGTTACCTCCTTGCTTGATGTTTCCCTGACCCATTCCAAGAAAATCTTTGCAGAATGATTGCACTGAAAATAATTCCAAGATTTCAGCAATTATGTCTGACCACAGAGGATGGGCTTATTTTTGTCCCTATTTTAATGTGGAGCTAGAATTGTGGAGCCAGTTTATGTCGGCAACAAACATCAAAAGTAGATTTTTTTTTTCTGTTCTCTTTCTTGCTGGGGTTTTGTAGCTGGAATTTCCACATTTTTATTCACCTACTGAAAAAAAAGAAAAAAGAAAAGCCACACTAACCTGCCTGTGACATTTAGAGATGAAAGCATTTGGTGCCAGCAACAACCAGGCATGATCACTGCAGTGAACCAGTTTATTAAACTTGTGCCTGAATCCAGCTGGCACAGTGAACAGTGACTCAACTTCTCCCTGTGGCAAGACATCAGCACACACTCGCTGCCTGCCACCTTTGCTGGCTCGGGTGGTCAAATAAAACTTTTTCTCCTAGACCAGGCCTGAGACCTGTAGCACATTTTAATGGCCTGACAGAAGGCACGAGTGACTCGGTGCGTCTGGCACTGTTACTTTGACACCGGGGGCTGGATTTGTACTTCACAGAAGCGCCATGGTAGTGTAACGTAATTTGAGATGAGCTGCCTGGCTTAATCCAACGAAAAGCATTCATAAGTGCGACTCTGGTTTGAATATATGTTCTCGCTTTTTCTTGGCCTGTTAGCCAGTAAGTTTCCATCTCCCATTATGCCTTTCCTGATACCAACCCTATCAAGATACTTTATCGTCTTCCAACTCTGTTCATCTCTTTGCCTTTGGCCAGCATGACCAGATACAGCTGGTGATCTGCAACTCTCCCCCAGAAGCAGTTGGTGATGTTCCTGTCCATTTGTTTCCATTCAATTCTGCTGTCACCATTCACTTGCTGTGGGTCTGCTGTTTCATATTTATATTTGGTTTTTGAAGTTTAGTTTGAAAAAAGTGATGCAGGAATTGAGTATAGTCCTAAAGAAAGAGAGATGATATTGTGTTGCTTGATCATACAGAAAGCAGCCGAGCTCAACTGATCCTTCTTCATATGGAGCTTTGTTACCTTCTGACCTGCCTTTGAACTTGTCTTTCACAGCTGCCACTACACCATTTGTTTTTGCAAGCTAATCAGGCTGGGTGGATGTATATGCAGGAGTTTCCTGGAGTCCTAAAGTATGGTTTTGTCAAATTTTGAATACATGAGATAGGAAGAACAGACAATGCATAGTGATGTGTCACCATAGCTAATGCTCATGTTACCACATTCAGTCAAATGATGGCTGAACATGCAGCTACTTGAACTGATCGCTTATCTCTAGAGTCGTATGGGGAAAACAAACCCTCCTGAAATTCTGTGGGTTTCACAAGTGCAAGCATATTGTTAGGTAGGTGACATAATTTTTTTTTTTAGTTATTGGCATGTCACCTTGTGCCTGATGCATAAAATAAGTTCCAACATATAGTTAAAGTTTTCCACAAAGGTGTGGATGTGGCTAAAAATAATGTAGCATACAATCCTGAGTTATAATTTTTCAAAACATAATTATAATCTTTAATAATAAAAATAATAAAAGGTGTACAGAGATTAACAGTGTGTATTTAAGGCTGCCGTATCTCTTGGTCTTTCTGGCAACACAACCCAGAGTCTATGTTGATTTAAAAAGAACAGTCAGAAGCCAGTTACATGGCTGGCCATAGTTTGAAGTTGAGTTAAAAGAGGTGTATAAATATTATTTTTCCCCACGCATGATTTTATACAGTACATGAAATCTTAATTTACTGTAATTACTCTATAAAAATTGGCTAAAGATAGTACTGATTATAGAATTTGTCATAATTTCATATTATGAAAGAAACAAGAGTAATGGGTATAAGCTTTTGAAATAATCCTGCTTTGCTGTGTATTCTCTGTTCTTCTATTTTTGCTCACTTGTGTAACTGGGGGAATGGATATGAGTGTGGCAGGAATGGCTCATGATATGCGTATCAGTTCTTGTAACAAGGAAAAGTGAAAAGTAGGTGGAAGTTCCCTGTTTCTGCAGCAAACTGGTAAAGTCTACTTCTGGCACACTATTGCTGTCAACATTATTCTAATATACAGGGCAGGACGCTGTGGTTATCAGGAAATTCCAGCAGTTTTCACAGCTGGACATCTCCCACGGGGGTTACAAGGAAACTTAAATTGTTCATGTCTAGACCAAGCTGTAGCAACCAGCTACTGCTGAGAAAAATCTTCTAAATTCCAGTGAGGTCCCGTATACTCCATCCATTTCTGCCCTATGGTTGAAACATGAGCATGGCTTTGCTGATAGCAGAGGAGTGCAGATTAAGTTGTAACCTTCCCTCTCCCAGCACCACCCTTCCATCCAACTAGGGCCACTTACAGGTATGTGCAGTGTCAAGAATAGAAAGATTCACTGAGTCTAACTGCGCCCTACGCTAATAGATACTTTTTTCCACAGGGCTGAGAGCTCAGATACAAATGTGTACTGAGTCATACCCTTGAAACTGGAGTGTTTATGAGGAGGATTGATGTCAGCGTAGATGAAGGGGCAGATGGTGGTGTAAGTTGTTCTTGTTGTGCTGTTGAAGGTCTTAGCTTGCACCAGCAGAGGGTCTGCCTATAAAGTGCTTTGCATAAGTCAAGCAGAATTTCAATAATTTGCCTTACAGCCATCTAGTTCATTGTGGAAAACTGGATGATTTCATAAATCAGGAAGAGAAACTGCTTAAGAAGCCATTGGGAATCATGCGTCACCAAAATATACTTAGTTAATTTGCTCTGACAGGCCTGTTGGCGGTGGTTGTTTATAGTGTTTTAGAGCACTGGAATTTGTTTCACAGGCTGTGACCCTGTTATAGTAGGTGCTGTATAAACGGAGAGCAGCCTGGCAGCCTGTGCCTGAGCTTTCAGTCAGACAACAAAACAGGAGGGAGGAAGTGGAAATAGAGAAGACAATGGACTACAAGGGGACAGTGTTGGTATGCATGCAAAGCAGTGGTTTCAGCATGCTGTAAGCCTTACTATTCTGCTGCTGAATTGCTACTTTATTTTGGGGGAGATGGTAAAAGCTCTGTTCTGATAATGCTTCTGGGAAAATTTTGCTTTAGAAGCCATAAAATGCTTTACACGTTCTGGAGTGGGAGGTTAAAAGAGGAAAATCACCAGCAACCTGGCGTTTTAGTATTCTGGGAGGAGTACAATGTGGGTTTTATTCAGTTTAACAAAAAGGGCCTGATTCCTGTCTACTGTGTCTTCAAAAACTATGTGTCCTCTAGGCTGGCACTGGAGAAGGTAAATGCACACGTGCCTTGCTCAGCTATATATACTGCCTAAATCCTAGTAGGTAACACCACAGGCTGTTACTACAATCTTTTATTTATTATTTAAGCTCTTCTTAATTGCACTGTGGAGAAACTTGACTCCATCACCTCTATAGAGGCTTCATTACTTAGGTCTCTTTTGGGGGACTAACACCAAATATAGGTAACCTAAATTCCACCCACCACATCTCTACCTTGTGTTTTATGTTTAGATGTTTCACAATAGTGATGTAGGAACTTAGGTAGAACTGACACCCTCTGGTGTAGTGTATAGTGGTATTATGCCTAAGATAGGTGTTTGATCCTTGCCTTTAAGCCTCACATGTTAGGGACCTCAGAATTTTCTTTTCCTCACTGGAGAAGGGTAATGCAGAATCTCTGTGTGCACCTGCTGTGCAGAGGAAGGCCATATTTGCCATCTCTGCTTAGCTGTTCTCCTTTAGTCTCAATTCCAGTGTAATGCGGTCACAGCCTGTAAGAGAAGACTTCGAGACATCCTAGGCTCACTCACCTGCAATGTGGAAAACTAAGCATGCTGCCTGGTCCATGGGGCTTATTGACCTTACCTGCCTCTAAAATGTTTTCATGAGACCAGTGCTGATAAGAAAGGAGGCATTGGAGAAGCTTGACCTCATTGCTGCTGGGTAGGCAGGTTGTACAAATAACCTGAACTCAGAGAAATAAGAATATTAAATTCTGGGTCTTGAAGATAGCCTGTGCTTTGGAGTACGTGCATGATGTCCAGCTGCAGGAGAACATAGACCACAGGCAGGCAGAATTTTCAGATCACTGAGAAGCTTTGTGGGCAGGAGTGAATGGCACAGAGACACGTATGTTTGTGTTTTGTAAAGGTACGGTCATACTATATAAATGTATTAATTGATAGCTTAGTATTTAGTACTGTAAACTCTGTAAAATACTCTACATAATGCCACAAAATGTTTTTGCTTGGCAGTAGGAGACTCAGGGCCATCTCTTTCTGCTAAAGCTGTGTTAAGATACCGGTAAGCTTGCCTGCCTTTTGAGAAACTTACGGAGTTAGGATGGTTGGGATTAATGAAATGGCAATACATGTTGCTTTACTTTATGGACTATCTAAGGGATGTCATTAAATGTAACTTTCCTGAGGCCTTTGATGTATTATTGTGCTCACTGTGGTAGTTAAGGATAACTCATTCTCTTTATTGCAGAGAAATGTAATGCAAGATTCTTTTGTCTCATGGATGAGAAAAACATATAAATCAACTGGATATAGTGAAGGTTTTGTTCTCTAATTAAGTCATCCTTTCTCATGTTTTTACACAAATAAAACATTTTCATTTTCATTCAGGCTAGTAATTTATGGGTTTGGCCCCCTGTACTGATGTTGTAGGAGCTCTGAGATGTTCGTTGTTAGGCTCAAACTATTTCAATAATTCCGTTGCTTTCTGTCTCCATGTGTAATTTTCAGTCAAAGATTTACAGTTATGCACCCCATGGATCCTCATATTAAATTGTATCATCTGCAAAAACAGATATAAATGAGTCCCTTGGCTATTTTCTTCATAGTTACACTGCCTGCATATGGCCAGCACACAAGAATACTCCCTCCTATTGATGTAAGAGCCAAGTCATGTTATTGCCACTGTCTATAGGTGCGCTTTCTGTATAGTTGTTTGTAGGATAGCATTATCCTTGCTTAATTTTGTCCTTTAATCTGTCTTAGAAAGCTGTGAAAAGCAGATAGATCTGTTTTACAGAAACATTTGCAGAAAGTGCTAAGTTATGTTAGCTCAGAAGGCCAACATCTTTCTCAAGTACACTTAATTTGATTAATTTTTTTATGGTCAACTTCAATAGTCACCATATGTTGACCATAGTTTGTGAACAAATTGGGTTTTGAAAACACTTGAGAGTCACTGTGTAAAAGCTAGTTTAAATTAAAAGAAAAAAAAGTGTTTCCTTAAAGACACAGTTTTGAACTGTAGAATAAAACAGAATGTTACTTCTAGCTTTCTAACTCAAACATGATCCATTTTCCTGTTATAAAAAAACAAGTACACCTCTCATTTTGGAAATTTCAGTTCTCAAAACTCAGCCTGTTGTGCAAAGATTGGTTCTTATTGACTTGTGTGTCATCCCCATATAGGCATGCAGAGCCCACAGTTCTATTAGCTGGATTATTCTTTCTTTCTGATATTTTTCTATCTTAGATAGTTTGGAGATGTGTAAATCCATGTTTTTTAGTGTAACCCCTTTTTAGTGTTTTGTGTAAATGATTTAAAAATTATTATTTTGTCTAGAAAATAAGCATATAAAGGCTGGGAAGGATACAAGGATAACTATAGCAGAAGCAGGGTTGAGGTAGACGGAACAAAGCCTTTTTTGTTCTTTTCTTGACCAAGCTATGACAAATTAAAAAAATACAGAGAACTTCCTGAAACTTCTAAAATTTTGATGAAGTTTCAAATTACTCTTTTCTGGATTTGTTTCTTTGTGCAAAATCACTGTTTTTCTGCTTTGTCTGGTTTAAATCAGAATTCTCTGTGCATTAGTAAGTGTTGTTTTCCTGTGCACATCACTTGTGATTTGAACATATTTGCTTTTGTCTGAGATGTATAAAATAGTGGGCAGAGAAATTGGTCTTCCCAGAATTCAGGCTGCGGTAGGTGTGGGGTTTTTTTGTTTGGTTGTGGTTTTTGGTCTTTTGGGATTTTTTTGCAATCCTTCAAATTGCAATCCACCTTCTTTCTTGCTCATGTTGCTGGACACAAAAAAAGGAGCTCAAATACAGCACTGAATATGACCTTTGCGTGACTCCATAAAAAGCTATGTCTCCAGTCTGAGAAAGGGGCTGGCATTGGCCTACAAATTAAATTTTGAGGTGAAAGTGTCTTATTTTTGATTACTGGTTATATCAGTGCTGGAATAACAGTTTGGTATTTTAAAAATTTGAGTTGGAAATGTTTGGTTGGTTGAATAAGTGCTGGGGTGCTGCTTACAACTTTTTAAGTGTTTAATTTTCTGTTTTAATTTTCTAATTGTAGAATCAGAAAGGGAGTGCTATTTAATTTTGCAATTTGTAAGTTAATCATATAACAATATTAGAGACATTCCTTTGGAAAAATAGCGCTTACTACTAACTGGCAAAGTTAAAAATACCTTTCACATTTTCTGTGATTTTTTTTCTACACATCAGCCACTGAAGTTTTCCAGATTCATGAGAATAGGAAAGTGGTTTACTTAGTAATTTTTTTGCTTCCCCTTTGCTGTTCTTATACTTGGCTAGTTATAAAAAAAAGCTTTTGTTATTGCCCTATATTATTCCTATAATGGAATAATCTTTGATTTGGTTGTACATCATGCAAGTACAGACTAATTCTCAATTAGTGGCATAAACTTCATGGCTTTGGGTTCTTCAATATAGTCAAAGATACTTGATCTTATCATTGCTTCACAGTTACTTTTCACAGTCAACCATGCATTACAAGTGGCCTTCAGTTGTGAAAAAGCATCTATTATGTCCTTTTGGGAAAGTGAACTGTTCTCTGTTGCTGTGCTTAAAACCATCGTGCCCTGTGTGCATACAAAAAACAGGGCTGGAGGGGGGAAGGCTAGACACCAAGGAGTCACTATATATAGTAGGAGTCTTTTTCTTTCCACTGCTTAAAAAGATAAGTAGCTGAAAGAGAGTCAAGTGTTGTTTCTCTATAAATTGTGTGCCAGCAGGTTTATCACTAAATGCTGTAGGTTATGTTGAGTGGAATAATCTGGAGGAAGAAAGGGAGGCTAAAATAACAGAGCGGTAGAACTATTTTGACTCCACAATCAAACTCTCCTTGACTTTTGCCCTTTGGGTGGAAAGTGCTTATGTTACAAAACAACATGAGGTCAACCTCTGGGTTCTGCTGTTAGTTTCTTTCTTGCTGATCTGCACTGAGGGACTAGTTACCTCCCGTTCTTTGCTTTTGTGTTAGCAGTTATGTGCTTTTACTGTTTGGGCAATAAGAATGGCCGTTGCTTTTCCTGCAGAGTGTAAGAAGTGCTGAATTCAAGAATGAAAAATTGCCTAGGTGGCATTGAAGAGCCATCCATGCCTAGGCTCAGAACGAAGATATCCTGAAAAACATGGGAGCATCCACTTTTCAAATATCTTGTTCCCTCAAAGGCAGTGTACAATGCTCGGAGTATTTTTACAGTTATGAAGTGGATATATTAAAAAAATTGGTTTAGGTACACCCAATTGATCTGATAGCACTTTATGAAAGTGCTACTGAGTTCTTTTGGAAGGATAAGTCATACCTGGTTTAGTCAGCTTTTTTTGGGAAGTATTCCCATCTTAGGATGACAACTGCTTGGTTAGTGATCCAGTGATAGACGCATGGTGTGGAAGAGGTGTGGGAGCCCGAGTGTATTATTTAATGGCTTTGGTACAGTGGAGGAGGTCCCTGTCAGGAAGCAATAAAGTAGTTATTGGGTAATGACTGTGGAGGCACCACATGTAAGGTTAAATTGATATATGTAAATCACTGACTTCAAGATGCTGAAGCTACCTCTTGGTGCCCATCGTTTTTTTTTTTTACAAAAGTGGGGATCAAATAGTCACTGTTTTGATAAATGGTATGTAGCTAACCTGCATTAAAGACCTTAAGGGAGTTGAGTTCTTAAGTTCCTTTGAAATGTAATGGAATTTGGGCGCCAAGTGCTCTTTCTTTTTGAAAAAAGTCACTGGCTCATTTGCTTTTATTAAACTGCTTTTTAAAAATCATGCAAAGCCTTTGATATGTTCTGTCACAGTATGAAAGTGGCACAGGGTATACACGCAAATAAAGGCATTTGACTTCAAGGGGTGTTGGCAGCGGCAGAAACCAGTTGGGATTAACTGTTGATGGCTTTCTACTGTTGTGTCTGACGTGTGGTGTGTAATACTCATGGCAGTTTTAGAGGTCTCTGCACAGGCTGTATGGGATCATTTGAACAGAAATGTTTCATGTTGGCTGGTTGTTTCATCTCCATAAACGTTAGTGGAAATAAATGTGCAAAAAGCCTGTAATTTATTGGAGGTCCAGTTCCTGTCTTGTATGCGATCCCAAAGTCAGCAAAATCTGTAGGAACATGCCTGAGTAACTTTCACTCGCTTATGTACCTTGTCTGCTATAAAACCATGTCTGAAAATATATACCTGTTATACATGCTAACTGTTAGAAAATCTTGTGTGATTCTCATTATTACTCAAATTCAGAATAGATTAAACAAATCCCCTTAACGCTCTTGAATTGAAGTCTCAGTCCACTTGCATAGTGTGTAGCATTAGGGTATCTATAAACGATAATACATACAGTACATAGAGACAAGTGGGTATGTTTATGAGTAAAATTGATATAAACAAGATGTTACAGTGCTCTGTTAGCTGCAACTTCACACACAAAACCTGAGATCCTTTTAGGAATGTATAATTGTTTCCACTTTTGAGGCTTGAGATGCCTTTTCCTTGTTCGTAAAAATCAATGTTTTGTATTGCTGTGTATGAAGTCTGTTCACAGGAGTTAAACCCAACAAATTGTCCTTCTTCAAACTAGTTCTACTGGGGGTGGGGCTGCAGTTTGGTTGTCCTCTCATTTTTCACATGACAGTGCTGCAATACAAGTACAAACTCAAGTATTTATGGGGAACAGATTTTTTTTCTGTCTGGGCTAGCAGCTTCCAATGTAGTTCATCCTACTCCAACAATACAATTTAAGATTTAAGCTGGTGCTCCTTTCAAAAACATTTGTAAAAGTTTTTAGATTGCCATCTGAATTATTTGCCTGTCCATTTGCAATGGAGAGCATCAGAGGGTTTTTCTTGGCCACACCCAGGGCTCTTCTGGACAATGTTGAATTATACATTAAGAAGCCAAAACAAAAACCAAAACAAATACTTCAAATATTCCACATCTTTCAGGCTTTACAAAAAAACGTTGGAAACGGTGAAGCATTGTGACAAGTGAGTAAAATAGAAAATTATTGCAGTCTGCTTTTCTTAAGAGATACTGGAATTACGTCTCTGTATAGGCTTGTAATTAATCTTGTTTACCCTGCTGCCCGAATGGGTGATCACCAGGGGAACAGACTTGCTTTTGTTTGTGAAGGTATGTGAAAGAAATGCACAGTAAACATTTGTATAACATTTTATATCATGTAAAAAAATGCAATGAAAATGAAACTGAATCAGGTGGAATTTTTTGTTAGCATTCTTTAATTTTGTACGTGCAAATTTTGCAAATCTTCAGTTATAAATTCAAATTAAAATTTGAAAGTTAAGTTGTGAAGTTAAAACAGAAAAGTACCTTAATCAGAGTTATGCAAACCTATATAATCAGCATGAAAATATTTTTGTACTGCCACATGTAATATATCATTGCTTTGCTGTATAAACACAATTAAAGAGTGCCTTGGGGACTTCCTCAATGAGAGATTAAACAGGGAAACAAGACCGGCAATTCCAACACTTTGCATCTGATGACTTAATCAATCTAGACAGGCTTTCATTCCCAGAGATTTCTATTCCCTGAAATATGCATTGTAAGAATTCACAAGCACAATTTTCTAATGGATCAAAACACATGTTCAGATTCTGCTTCTCAGTGAAAGAAGTAATCTGTTACTTTCTCACAGATAAGCATTATTTTTGTCTTCCTCTCTGTCAGAGATTAGCAACAATTTAGACTTGTGAGTGGAGCTAATTACTGAATGCTTTCTAAATTGCTTCAGACGAAATGACCTTACTTAGCAAAATCCTACTGCTGAAATTCTTAAGTCAAGCTCACTTGTTGTGTGTGAAATAAGGAAGCAGATCGTAGGCTGATCTGGAGAAGGAGGGCATTTCTGCATTTCTGGTGGGGAGGGTTGAGGTGAGTAGCTGGCAGAGCCCTTCAGGGAGCATTAGCTGCCTTAACTGAAGTAGTGGCTTGCTGAGCATGTATCAAGTAAACTTCACAGAACTTGATCCAGAGAGGCTGGAATGATGGGCTGAGGCCAATTGCATGAGATTCAACAAGGCAAAGTGCTGGGTCCTGCACTTGGGTCATAACAACCCCATGCAGTGCTACAGGCTGGGGGAAGAGTGGCTGGAAAGCTGCCCAGTGGAAAAGGACCTGGGTTGTTGGTCAACAGCCAGCTGAACATGAGCCAGCGTGTGCCCAGATGGCCAAGAAGGCCAAAGGCATCCTGGCCAGAAATGGCTGGTCAGCAGGACCAGGGCGGTGATTGTCCCCACATACTCAGCACTGGTGAGGCCGCACCTTGAGTCCTGTGTCCAGTTTTGGGTGGAGCGCAAGTCTGATGAGGAGCACCTGAGGAAGCTGCAGTAAAGCCTGGAAAAAAGAAGGCTCATGAAGGCCCTTATCTCTCTCTACAACTACTAGGCTGTAGCAAAGTGGGGGTTGGTCTCTTCTCACAAGTAATAAGTGGTAGGACAAGAGAAAATGGCCTCAAGTTGTGCCCAGGGGAGGTTTAGGTTGGATATTAAGAAGAAATTCTTCAAAGGATTGTCAAGTATTGGTATAGACCTCCCAGAGTAGTGGTTGAGTCACTATCCCTGGAGATGTTTAAAACACATGGAAGTCTGGCACTTGGGGACCTGGTTTAGTGTTAGGTTAGCAGTTGGATTTCATAATCTTAAAGAATTTTTCCAACCTAAATTATTTGGTGATTCTTGGAGGACAAGAAAAATTCCATTTAGTTAACTTAGTTTTGATGGAGGCTGTGTTTTGGATTATAAAATTATTTAAAAAAAATTCCCGATGATTAAAATATTTTGTAAAAGAAAACTTCTTTCTTTTTGGCTTGAATTGTTTTGACTGTCATCCTTATATTATAGCAAAAATGTTAGAAGAATTCCATTCATATGCCAAATCCTAGAATGCATGCTGGAGCATACTGCTCAAAGTCATTGCCTTGGATTGGATTCAGTCTCACCACAGGCAGAAGGCAGGTATCATCTTTTCAATAGGTTTTTTGGGTCCCCAAAATGTGCCCCGCCTTTGTCCATTCTTGTTTCTGATTTTGAGAAGGCTGATCAATGACACTGGAATATTTTATGAGATTGGCATATTTTGCAAATGTAGAGATACTCATGTATTTGCATGTCTTTTTATATGTCATGTGCAGAGAACACATCTCATCTTTCAATCATTACAGTGATCATATGCAGCTGTTTTTGAAGAGTTTTCTCTTCCGCGGCTTCTTTACTTAGTCCGAGCTACTGGAAACAGTTATGAAAATACAGTCTTTGTAATGGACTCTAAATTCCAGTGCATAACCAACCTGATAAATACTGTGAGAGCTGTTTACAGCTGTTGGGTCTTAGCAAAGAGCACTCACAGCTTTACAGTTCTATAGTTAACTTCTTTTCCTTCTCCATGCTGCACCTGATGTGCAATGATTCTCTAAAGCAAGTTTTATTAACAATTCGATTGTCCTTCTGCTACCCGGAGATTTCCTTTAAAGCAATAAAATTCCTAGTGGCCTACTCCAAAATGATTACCCAAAGGATCAAAAATCCTAATTAGTTGGTTGTGAAGATCGCCTAGCTTCAGAAATGGAGTTTACACATTTTCGAAACTAAATCCAGATGCAAAATATTGTCTTTTTAATCATCTTCATAGGCTCACGAGAGAAAAATCTATTCAAGAGAGTAAGAAGTAGGAGTGATGACATTAAAAGACTGTTCTTTCACTGTTCCTCAGCCTCAGTGCAGATGATAGAAATTGGTGAGTTGAAACTCTAAGGCATGAACTAAAATGAAAGTTTCAAAAGAAAAATATACAGACGTGGTATGTATTTACTTACTCGATTCCAAAAAAGTAACTTTAATTCAGAAATATTGTACTTTTACATCCGAAGCCTTCAGCAGTACTGCAAAGTGATGAAATGTTTAAGATTTTTGTTAACTGTCCAGGAATATTCAGTAGCTAAAAAATAAATCACAAATGGTAAGGGAAGGAAATGGATTTTAAACCCCATTTAAAATTAAACCTGTGTTTATTAGTATCAATCCATAATGGTAATACTTGTATTTGAAGATACTGTTACCAACAGGGAACATTCGGTCTATTTGGACATACTGTGAGATCCAGGCAGCTGCTGTGCCTTAGACATTCTTAAATAGTTAATAAACTGGGACTCCTAAACCTGACTCATTTATTATTATGGACATAAAATCCCACGAAAGAAAGCCAGATGTTTTGGGAAAACAGTTTGGTTTCAGGGTTTTGAGCTGTGTTTCATGCTTTTCATTATAAGGTTTCCTATTCCCAGTATCTGTATTTTTTATGTCTTCTGATAAGGCTTCCAAAAGTTCTTGCAGATCGCCCATTCCCTGCATAAATGAGTTGAATGAAAATTGTGAGAAGTAAAATGGGTGTGGTTCAACTGCTTGCTTCAAGAGCTAGTGTGTTTTCAAGAGTAATGTGAGTTTTGGGGTTTTATTCAGAAAGAGCAGAGTTGCTTTTAAGGGCTTTTGCAAATCTTGTTCAGCTTAAATCCCAGAAAGTCAGTTTGTGAAGTTTCAATCTTAAGAACACTGTTGCAAGCATGTCCTGTACCAAATCCTACTCCATGTGATTGAACTATGTGACTCTTCTCGTTCTTTGTCCCATTTTTACTTTGTTTTCATTCTGTCTCTGAAAAATTCCATGAACTTCAGTTTGTTTGTGTTTCCTTTCATATGTATCATCCTCCCCTCACTGGCAGGGTTTAATGGCTTGGGTTTTGCTCCTCTGTTGAAATCTCTCTTGCATTTCAAATTGTGTATTCATGTAGAGTGAATGTTGACCTTCATTGAAATTCTATTTTGAAGCATATTTCTGTGTGGAAGCTTACACTGGCATATTCGTTTAATTATATGTGCATCACAAGAAGGTTGATCGTTCATCTTGGGCACTGTATTTTCCCAAACTGGATTCCATTAGAAGGAGTTTTATAGTATCAGTGACAACTGTTGCTTGAATTGTTTAAGATTTATAGTTTGTGTATAACATTTCATTAAATTTTATCTGTGCATTCTGTGATTAAATGGGACTTGCTAAGGAGTTTGGAGGTCAAAATTATAACAGCAGAAGAAGTCACAGCCAAGCAGAAATTAATTTTGGTTTAGGAAGTAGTCTTATTGATTATAGGTAAAGGTGAAGAAGAAGGAAGAATAGAAGAGCAGGCATGGATGTGGGAAGTGTGTGCACAATTGTGCACAGCAAATTTTTATGAAGCAGCTTAGGTGCATTCAGACCATGACTTGACCCTTGAGATAACCTGAAATGCCATATTTCATCTGGCCTAAGTTAATAAAGCAGCTGTGAATGATGCATTTTTACAGATAATTTTCTGAGAGAAGTAATAAAACTGTTGCATAGAATTTTGGTACCAGGCAAGGAGAGAAGGAAAAAGAAGTCCAAGTAGGTGGAATAAGGAAGTAATTTGAAACTTGGGTAGCTAGAGTCTTTTCTCCTCAAGCTGCAGTTTTCTGAGATCTTTGAGACTTGAAATTGTCTCAGTTTTAGTTGAACAAGAGGAGGAAACTAGAGAAGAAAAGGACAAATGAGATATGCATTTTGTACATAGTCCTGAATTGCACTAAACTTAATCTGTCCCTGACGTATGTGAAATAACCATTTAGTGACTTTAGTGGTCAATACCACTTCAGATTATGGATCCTGACAGAACAATATTGTTGTCCTTAGGTGAGGTTTCTTTCTGTGCTGAAATAGTCAATATATGTGCACCAGCACTGATGTAAATTACTATACAGGAAACAAAGAGGAGGCTAATGTGTATCAACATGCCTAATATTTTCTAGAGGGTAGTTTCAGTAGCTTGTGCAGAATTTTAAAATCTAGCACTCTTTCCTTTTTACTCAGCAGCTACCAATTTGATACTTAGAGCATAGAAAAGTGCTGGGTACATGTGTATATGCTTTATCATATTTATGGGATGAAAAAATGTTTTAAACAGTGGAAAGACTGGAGAAGAAACAGGGAATATAGATTTATTTTCAATTCTTGGAATAGATGTTAAGCATGATTAATAAAAACAATGGAGTGGAAAAGTAAGTTGCCTTTGAAATAAATATGAGAAGAATGCAGATAGATGTTTTCTAGGATTTAGGGCTGAAAATCTGAATAAATATGTTTAGTAGAAAAATATATTTTAAAAGATAAATCTTGTAAGATTTAATCAAAAGAATTTATCATAGCAAATAAGAAATCTTAATAGCCATTTAAAAAAGCAACATACTAATTTGCATGCGTTTTCTTCTACTTCTTCTAGATGTGCTTTGAATGAAATGTTCTCAAATCAATGTCATAAATGTTGCCATTTACAATTCTGGATGTACCCTTATGGACATGTGGGTTCATGTCCATGTGGGTTCAGATGTGTATGTACCTTACATTTTTGGTGGAATAATCAAAGGCTAAAAAAAAAAGGATTGAAATTACTTGAATATTGACATAGAACCTGAAGTATCTGTTTATGTAAATGGTGGATTTTATGTCATTTGGGTGTTCACATTGAGATTGGAGGGTTAGTTATCTTCTCTTTTTATGAGTGTAAATAAGTGGAGCATTTCCAGCACCTGTTGGTCCTAAATTAAGCCTTTTAATTTTAATTAATTTGAGCAATCCATGTATTTTTACTGAGGTTTCTGCTTTTTTCAGAAATTGTGTAGATCAATATTGTTTTTATAATACCACTGAAATAAAATGCTATTCTTTGGACATGTTGCAAATGAAATTAATATACACAGATGATCTTGATTTCAGTTTCTCTCTTTTTTTATATCCCTCTCGCCTTCCAAGTTTGAAAATTAAATATTTAGTATTCAGATTTTCTTCTTGTTTGTATCCATTGAAAAATATTTAATTGCAGATACAATACTTTCTGTGATGAAAGATTCTTTTATTTTCAGTGGTTTTGGGTTTTGGTTTTTTTTTTAAATTTGGGTAAAATTTTGTTCCAAGTCTGAAATTAGTAAATTGAAATTAAGATTGTACAGTATTGTTTCTCTAGTTAATATAAATATTTATTGCATGTATGTGTATAGCCTAGTTTTATATACTAAAAATGCTTATTACAGGTAGAAGTATAGATTAGAAGTATACCAATATACAACATCAGTTTTATTCCAGATATCTCTCATTAAATTCAACCCTTTGTACCATGCATGCCTGTTGATTCAAACAAAAAAAATTTAAATGAACAAAAAAATCCAGTATCCATGGTTGCTTCTTAAATAGAGTCTGAGAAGGGACATAAAGCATAAATGGTTTTCTGTATTCTACAATCACACCTATTATTACACCTCCGAACCTCAGTCAAGGGTTTTTTTCTGTTCTACAGACTGGCTGGAGCAGGTGTAAATGGAAAGCAGATTTCTGAGTGCTGAGCCCAGCAGCTAACAACTTCCTGTTGTAGTTGCTCATGCATTCCCTATAGGACTCCTAGTTCCTTCAATGTGGTAGAGGTGCAGCTGGATAAGGACAGTTATGAAAGTGATAGTTTAAAGTGGATCCCATGTACTGAGGTTCCCGACTGGTACCCAGTAGTTCCAAGCTGGTGCCTGGCAGTGTCTGACTGGTTGCTATGCTCTGTACAGAACTGGCATCATTTCTAGGGCGAAATGTAAAAGTGATGTGCTGCATTGATGCAGTTAATGTACAGGCTTATGTAAAAGTGGATTGTTTTCAGATACATGCTTGAAATCGGATCTCATTTCCAATGAAGCGAGAAACAGAGACCTCTATGCAACACCATACCTACGCCATATTTTATTCACAGTCATATCATTAGCCTCACTGAAAGCAAAGGTCACGTGCAGGTGCAAACTTCTGCCTTTCTTAAGTTGCTTTCTGGGTGTAAATATTTTTTTATCCTCAAAGTCTTTGCTATGCAATAGCTTTTTTTCCTTTGGACTTTCGTGCTTAGGCTTAGCCTAGTTGCTTCTAGCCAAATCTTGAATATTCTTGAACACAACAAAATCTGATACTGTATTTACTGTTTGGATTAGATTATCTAGTTAGTTGTGGTAAAATATTCAGCATTTTTTAGTGAAGAAGAGCCTGCAGTATAGTATAGAGTTCTGACTTTGGATCTATAATCTCTGCTGTGAAGTTCAGAAATGTTCATATGGCATATGAATGGGAACAGCATATATGTACAGGGCACCTGTAAATATCTGGATGCAAAGCCAGAAGTGATTTACAATCAAAATATAATATAGATTAAATACAAGTTAATACGTTTCCAAAATAATTGTATGTTACTGGGCTATTTCGTGGTCTGCATTAAAATGCAGAGAAAAGGGGGTTGCAACCCTTAGATTAATGTGCTTTTCACCAGGATATCAATAAAACCCCAATGCCAGCCTTGTCTGTGTATAAAATACCTATAAACACAGTATATAACACGTTTTTACATAGTTGACCTTTTGAACAATTCCATATGTTTTTCATTTATGTGAAATTGTCCTCTCTTACTAGACTCCATTCAAAAAAATTTATTTTAGACTTGGTTTAAATAGAACAGACACCTTAAATGTCTTAACAAGCATAACTGACCCTTTGGTGGAATTCTTAAAAAAAAGGATTGTCTGCAGCTGCTGTGCCCATGGTGTGCTTATATCTGGGTTGTGGTATGAATAAGGTAGAACAATCCTCGGAAGAGTTTGTACAAGTGGAGTGTAAAAGCTACACACAGGGGGAGATACTGGCACTGGTCAAAGAAGTGTATGTGGTACATAAAATTTCCCAGCAGTTGTGCTGCAGTGCACTCATATGCACAATATATTGGTTAACTGGTAATAGGAAGCCATTGTTTTCTTTACAGATCAGAAACATTAACTCCTGGCATGTCATATGAACACGTGCATAATGTAATAACTTAAACATGTGTCACTGTTGTAAGGCAGGTGTGAAACAAGGGTATTCAAACTGAAAGATCCTACAGCTAGCTTTAGAGTCAAGAGAAAGGCCAGGAGGATGCATGGTCTGGAAATAGACAGTATAAATGCTTTAGGAAGTTGCTTTCGTTCTGTTACATGAAAAATATACATCTTCATACATAAAAGTCATGCTTAATCTAATTCTATCTGGTTATTTTTTCTTTTTTTTTCTCTTTTTTTCTCTCCCTTCTGATCTCTGGGGAAAAAAATCAAGTTACCTTTAAATGATTTTTTAAAATTATTGTTCTTGTTTTTCTTTAGCTATAAAAGTACTTTCAGTTCTTCAATACATCTATATTGAAAAAAAGAGAGATAGAACTTTGCATGCTTGGTCTTAAAAGGAATTATTTTTTACCATTTCTGAGACAGAGAATTCATATTTAATATTGTAAAACCAGATTAATCTCTATTGTATTGAATGGGCAAAAATATTTGAAAATATTAGTTGTGTAATCATATTATTTTTATTTTTATTATTTTTTATTTTATTTGACATCTTATCATTTTGATAGCTTTTAGTATTATGTCATTAGTCTGTACTAGCTACTGAAAACACCAGCTCTTAGTCTGATGACAATCTGTGCTCTAAACAGTCATTTCAAATGTATGTTCATTTCCTTTTGGTAATGAGACAAACTTTCTCTGGCTCATAAACCCCAAAGCAGCTTTAATACAGAAGTAAAACTGAGGAATGATTTAGCCGTATTATGATCTTGATTTTGGATTTAGTCCCCTCCTTGTTGCTAGGATCTTTCAGAACAACAGATGTTTTAAATGTACAAAATGAGATTTTTAAGTACAGAGCAAATCCAATGGATAAATCACAGATTCAGAGCTCTGTAAACTGTCTCTGTACTATAGAAAAATAATATTCACAATCATTGTGGTATAAAATATGTCTAAAGTTGCTTTAAAATTTCCTGTATGAGATATTTGAATGTAGGTTGTATCTATTTTTAAATCCTTAATTTGTGGATTAGGATAATTTGCAGAAGCTACCCACTGTTTTCCTGAATGGTCTGGATGTTTTTTTTAACTTAGTAAGAATTCTTGTAAGTATGAAGTCAGAGCTGATATTTTCAAACTTTGTGTAGAAATTATTCATGCCATAACTCCATCCAGAAAATTCTGAAGAGTTAGAAGGAAAAGGACATTTGAATTTGTTGTTGAAACTCAAATATTTCTCATTCACAGGGAAAATTTATATAATATTATTAAAAAGGGAAAAAAAAAAAAAAAGAGGCACTCCCCAAATGAATCTTCTGTATGACAGTGAGAAAGAAGAAGAGAGCAAACTGTTTTGAAATTGTAAAATTGGGGATTTGAAGTCAAGGGTCTTCTTGCTTCCTCTGTACTTGTTTATGAGTTGGCACTAGAATGGCTCTTCAGCATATTCCTCCTCTCCCCAGCTGTTAGCAGCAGTAGGGGGAAGTGTAAAGGCCCTTCACCCCTTCTGAACCATCGTTTCTGTCTTTAGAACAGGGTCCTATTGTGGCTGTAGCTACTGCGAATGGCGTGCAAAGCCTTGATGTGAAGCAAAGAAAATTTACCATTGACTACAAGACTCTTTGGATTGGGCCCTGAGCTTTTAAGTCTGCAACTGTCATGGAAAATAAATACTGCACTTGAAGGAGCAAGCTCCAGGGTCTCCTAAAAGTAGCTTAAATAGCTCAGAGAGGAGCAGTATAATAACTCCAGCTTTCATGTAGTAGGTTCTCACTAGTTTTACATCCCAGGGATACTGCTGGGACTCCCAAATCACTGGTCAACAGTGTAATGATACATGGCAAATTACCTGGGTAATGGCAGTCGGATAAATCACCTCCAGCCAATGCTGGTTAGTCAAGCGAGGGGTGTGCTATGTATTAACTGGAATCAATTCCCCAAAGACAAAATCAAAGGAAAAATGGACTTGAGAATTTTTTTTTTAACCCAATATGATGATTAGTGGTCATTAGTGAAGATGATTTATTTTTCCTTATGGAAAGGCTAGTGAATGATTTAGAAAAACAAATGTGAATGTGTAAGTTTTAACAGAAATTGCTGGAAGGGAACAGAGATTTCACAGCAGAGCTGTTCCCCTTCATGACCGAATTTCTGTTTATATTCTTCAAATAAGGGAAAACAACACAATGGAAAAATTTCAGGAAGTTCTTGATAGCATCCAAGGTTACAAACCAGACATGATGAATTCACATTTTCATTTTCATGGGAAAGAAGGAAATAAACAGTGACTACTCTCAAACCTCCCAAATGTTTTGTGGGGGTTGAAATAAAGTTGAAGATCAAAGTGCTGTCATCTTGGTAGGGATTGAAAGTGCTGAATGTGTCATAGGATCTTGAGACAGGAAAGCGCTGTGACTCGTCCTAGCCAGAGCACAAACTGGTTTTGGAACCGAACCAGAAAGTCAACTAAAGTCACAGAAAAGTGTTATATTTTTCATACCTCTATTCAGAAATACAGGTCTTCTAAATCGCTTGTGATGCTCACAGTTAGCTGTGGCAAAGTGAATGTAGCTTAGACTGATGCCAATTACAATAATAACTTGGATCATAGAATGTTTCAAGATATTTTTCTGACAGTAATGAATCATGTGTTAGTAAATTGAGCAACTAAAGGTGTTAGTGGAAGGTAGGTTCACTGATGAGCATTAAGTACATCCTGTGTTGGCCAGTGATATATGAGTCCATGGTGGTATTTTTGGAACTTTCTTTGTGGAGCATTGTTGAGTGCTGGAATTATCACCTCTTTATGAAGGCACAGGCAGGAGAAAAGAACTTACCTGTTTCTGTTGCAGAGTTCAAATTGTAACTGCTTTATTTTCAATTTGGGCATGTGAACACAAGTCTAGAGGCTCCCATCTTGTTTTACTGATTGTATCGCTGGTTTTATGCTGTTGTGGCATTAGTGTATGTGAGTGTGTCTATGCAAGATTTGCACATATTTCAATTTGAATGATTAAGATGATGACTCTCAGAATCACTTGCATGTGGGGTGCCATCTGAGGCTTGCAATGATTTTTATGCAACATTCAAAACCCTCTGAGTTAGAACTGCTGTTAATATTTTTCTCTAATGAACTTGCTTTCCTAATGTGACCTGCCCACCTCTGGCTTCCCTTCTTTCTTTCTGACAAAGAAAAAAATCCAAGACACTTATTCTCTTACTGCTGTGGTCTGCTCTCCTGAGTAATCTTTTTTTCCCAGTAACTTGGATATAATGTGGCAAGAGAAGCAGATATGATTCATCTACTGTAAAGTGCAGCCAAATAATACATTAATTCTAAAAATGAGTAGAGGTTGTATGACAGAGGAGAAGACTGAGGCAGTCATGGAGGATTTGTGCTACCAGTGAATACAAAGAACCTGACCTGCTGCTTGATTAAAAGAGCATTTACCTTTTCAGTAGCTTTTCACAGGAGGGTAATCCCATTGATGAATCTTAATCTTTGCGTAGTTTTCAATATTTAGCTTATAAACAGCCTAATGTATCTGGAAATTCTGTTGAATTTTTCCTCTGTGACAGTGAATTCCGTCGGCAGTTATATTAATGACATAAGATGAAGTGACCATCAGTGTTCATAGTAATGAATTTCTACTTGTTTTAAATACTGTCCAAGTGCTACAGGAGCTTAGGCAGATTTTTATGAAGGATGTGGCTAGAATACAAAGAGGACTAGTAGCAACTGAATCTTGTTTCTGTCTTAGCTGATGTTTTGAAAGGTTTTAAGTGGTACTTTATTTTTTCTGGGATTTCAGCTTGTTATTAACAGCCAAAGCTGGATTGAAAGTCTATTCTTTAAGCATCTGTAGTTTCTTTCTATACTGAAAAATAGAGGAGCTGAGGCTTTCTCTTCTGAAGAGGAAGTCCTTGTGTCTGCAGAAACCACTGAGTCTTATCTATTTTTCAGACTTTTTGTAGCTGAACTAATTGTCTTACAGAGGTGATTCTTCTCTCTCCTAAGGAGTACCTCCTAAGGAGGGATGATTTTTCTGTCCCTAGGAATTTGTTCCCACATGGTGCTATTTCTAGTTTCAGCCTTCTCTCGCTCATCTGAGAATGACTTCTGTAGGTTCCTGGCCGACTCTTCCCCTCCCTCCTCCTTTGAAGATGCACTTTTTGCAAAAATGACCAGAAAGCTCATGACTTTAAGGATCACGCTTCTGACCTTGCTCTGAGTCACTGATGGAATCAAAGACTCTCTCAGCATAATTTTTTTTTTCCCTTAGGTTATTTTCTTGTTAGTATCTGATCAAGAGAACCACCCAAATACTTGTATAAAAAAAGAAAAAGCAATCATTTTCAATGGAATAATGAGATCAGAGGTCTATTTTGTTGTTTGGCCTTACAACAGGTTATGCTAGAAAGGAGAAAGTGACTCTTATAAATCAAGAGGGCAGTCTAATGCTTCCAATTACCCAAGAAATCAGTTTGCTTTTTTTTTTTTTCTGAGTCAAGTACAAAAATTAAGGTCGTATTTTCTTTGTGCTAAAAGTTTAATATGGCTGACCAAAAACATTGAAGCTACACTCCCAATAAGAAGTGGATCAACTATCAGTTGGAGTACTGGGCTGTGTCTGCCAGAGTTTGCCACAGGAACCAAATGTCAGCTCTTTCATAACATTAACTTTTCCAAGATGCCTCATAAATCCCAATTTAAGTCTTTCCTTGTATATAACTGAAAACAAAAGATGTTCTTTCAGTGCATCTCCTAGTTTATTTCATGGACTCCATTTTTCTTCAGTTAATGAGAACATTCTACTATTGTGAAGATATTTCTGGTAAACAAAGAAAACAAATGGAACTTCATGCAGTCTGGATTATCTAATCAGAAGAGCACTTAAAATAAAGTCAGGAGGGATTAAGATTCCTGAATTAACCGTTAAATTGGATAGCCTTCCAGAAGCTCAAAGAAATGGGGTGGGTGGGAATAGAAGGCTCTTGTTGAAAACTATATACTATATGTTATGTTACACTTTGGAGTTCTTAACAAACCGAAAGTTGACCCTTAAATGGGACATTTACTGCAGTTCTATTCAGCTGCTTTGTTTGCATGATGCTGATATCATAGTTGTGCTGAAAAAGAAGATTTACAAGTCATTCAAACTGAAATGAAATAATGATCTAAATATGAAACATTTTCTGGACAAAATTTCTGACAAAACAGATGCACAAATTGTTGTAATGCAACCTGCATATCCTCCCATGACAGACCCTTGTCCAAGTATTAGAGGTATATAGCCTAAATCTGCTGAACCAAGTTGTGCTGCTGCTAGTGCGGCAGTCTTAGTAACCAAGCTGGGCTGGGAAAAAACTAGGAACTGCATGTACTTAATTCCTATGGCAATGATTCTCTTAATTCCTGTGGCAGTATGTAGCAAAATTGTAGGACTACTCTAAAAACATTTATTATCCAAATGACTTATCATATTCTGGATTATAAATTATTGCGTATAGCTCAGTAGCAACATAAATTCCTTAAAGAATCTTTGGCTTCCTTGTCTTAGATCTCCTTTTTTTACCATTTGTAATTTGGGAGTTTTGAAGAATAAAACAGAAGATATGACATGAGAACATAGCTCTACACTATAACAACTCAAAAAGAGGGGTATCCAAGTTGGGGCCTTGTGGCCTGGAATGCGGGGACAAGTAGGTGGGCAAAAAACTGCTTAAAGAGTAGTAGTGAGTCATGCGCAGCCTGGAGGCCAGTCACAAATGAGATCTGCCTGTGACTAAATGCTACTGAACATCTCTATCGTCCATCAGGAGGAGGACACAAGTGTACTCTCATCGTTGTGCTCTACATGAAATTGGGGTGACCAGTTGAGACCCTCAAGGTCGGGGCTGCCATTCAGCACAGCCCAGGCAGGCTGGAGGAAAGGGCCAATAGGACCTTTAGCAAATTCAGCAAGGATACTGTGAGGTGCTGCAGCTGGAAGAATTAACTCCTTACAGTGATAGTGAGGAGGGGCTGGCTGGGAGCAGCAGGTGAGAAGGGCCTGCAGAGGTTGGACAGGTTGCTGAGCATGAGTCCCCAGCATGTCCTGGCAGAGAGGGAGACCAGCATTGAGCCCTGATGGGCGGGAACACAGCCTCTAGGTTGTGAGAAGAGATTTTTTCCCCCTCCACTTGGCACCTGTTGGATACACTTGGCCGTATGTAGATGCTGCATCCAGTCAGGGACCTTAGGTAAGGGAAGGATACCAACAAACTGGAGCCAGTTCAGGTGGCCAGGGCTGGAGCTTCCCCACCAAGGACAGAAGCTGGGGAACAGGACTGGATCACCCATGCAAAATCCAGGTATGCCTGCTTGATTAAATGCCTTCAGTAGATTCCATAGTGCTAGTTATTCTTTCCAGTTTACTTTCGGGAGGCTTTAGTTCCGAAGTAACTTTAATGAGAAAAATCGATTTAAATTGTGCCTGTGGGTGTGTTTTGATAATTGGTATTTATTCACTGACCTAAGCAGAGGCATGACCGTGGCTCCCTTGAAGACACAGATGAATGTGCTTGTTCCATTAGCTGTGCTGATAATTTTGAGCTGAATTTTTTTTCAGTGTCTTCTGTTGAAAATGTTTTATTTTAAATAAAGTGTCAATGACAGGGAAAGACCACAATGAAGGGCTGTGTCATTGAGTTCTCTTAGGAAATAGAGATTTTTGACTTCTCATCTTTGCTTCAGTGAATTTTAATCATTAATAATGTTGCAAAGAGTGAGTCAACCACCTCTGAGGAGCCAATAGGCTGGGAATGCCCAGGTAGCTGGGAAAATAGTGGAATTCAGCACTTGACCTAAAGACTCTCTTTTTTGAAATGTATCTTCTACCTGGAGGCATTTTTATAATCCTCTGGTTTTGAATTGGGAAAATTTACATAGTTTAAAAAGTCTATTGAAAACTTCTTGATGAGTTCTAATATTAATTTGATCTGTAACATAATATTTGAGATTTTTAATGCTACTTTTCTTCATTTTGTGTTTATCTTTTCTGCTTCTCTGGTCATTTTTATTTCCAAGTAGTTTCACTAAAACATGTCTAAAATCTTCTGGATTTAGAATTATTAGAAGTGAAACTTTATTCTTCAAGTAGTAGCTAGTGTAAGGTGGAGCACTGTTCTTGCCAACTATAGAACATTTGTTAACAATGTTTATTATCATAATGCTAAAAGTATGTTATTACAAACTTTGTATGAATAATATTTTTGTGCAAGTTACAGCACACAACAAGGTGTGCATTATAAAACAGGGTGTCTTTGGCTGAGTGACCTAAGTGACTTGAAAAGTAGAATTTCTGTATGTATCCACACAAATGTATTCATAGCATTAAAATTTTTCAAAACTAATTTCTTTTGAATGGTGGGAGAGATTAAAAGGGGAAAAGTGATTCTGTATGATCTCGTGATGGAAAGAACTTTGAGCTAGTGACTGGATTGTAATTTATAACCTCTTCCTGTTTTATTTTTTCAAGGTGGCTGTATGTTTTAAGTATATTGTAGTCCAAGATGGAAACAATACTACTTTGTGATTTTAAAGGAACTTATTTTCACTGATGAGTTGAAAAACATCAGTGCTGCACATCCTATTTTCAACTCACATGGTTCCACATAGTTTAAAAAAAAGTGGATTTCTGATAATTGTTTATTCATAATGTAGCAGCTAATACCTACATTCTGCACTATGATTAATTTGTCTTTCAACATCAGGTGCTGCAGAAAAATAAAAATGAAATAGCTAAATCAGCTAGTTTTCACAATTACAGTGTCAAAGATGTGTAATCAGTGCTCACTACTTGCGCTGCAGAGTATGCAGAAAAGTAGGATAGGGTGAAACATCATCCTGCTCTGAGAGGGATGTCTTACATAAGGAAATGGATTACTCTGTGGTTGTGAATTCCTTTCTCCACTGTCAAAGGAGATTCTTTTATTCTATTGAAGTGGATGCCTAATTTTGGCATAATTACCCTTAGGCGAGTGGAATCCTACTTTCCCTCCCCCTGGCATTCCCCCGTATAATGAAGTCAATTGCTAGATAAAACTAAAGCTGGTAACAAACGCAACATTAATATTATTGTTTGATATGATATTGTTTGTATGATAGTGTTCTCATGCTTTGAAAGAAATAGTGCCCTTACTAAAACCCCAGAAACTCATTCTGTGTAAAAATCAGTGCTATTCTACTGAAGTCAGTGGACTTTTTCTGATTTTATGTGAGCTGAAGATCTGGCCTGTCTTCTGGAGCTAGTGTGGAGGACCTTTCATGTTTACTTTTACTTTATTAGTGTCTTCAAAACACAGTGCACAGTGCTGTATATTTGTATCAGTCACTTTTTGGAATTGGCATTTATTAGCTACTGATGAACCATGTAAAGATTTTGTAATTGATTGTTTTACCCAGAAATGACCAAATGAAAATACAAAGCAGGTTTTGCCATCTGAGTGCTGGCAGGGAACTGAAATGTTAAGCTCTAGTATATATCTGAAATAAAACTTGACATAAAACAATGAAATGTGTAGAGAGGTTTGTTTCATTAATATTGTATTGGCATAAGAAAGGGCAAAGTTCTGCTTTCTGTTGAATGGAATTCAATTTCCTGATATCATTAATGTGAAGAAGGAATTCGGCCTCCATCTTCTTAATCCACCCTGTCTTCGTTATTGATAAGATAATGGTTGTCTTGGTCCACTGTAATGGTGTGGACTTTAGGTTTCAGACTGAAATAGAGTCTTTCCTGAGCATCAAGCAATGCAGTAGGTAGGTGCTCTTTAGTCAACCCATGTTTACTAGCATCAGAAAATATGATGGATTGCACTGAAATGAAACCGTCAGGTTTTTAAACAGAGTGGTTCCTTTTTCAGTTTCAAGAAAAAGTTTCAACCACTGGATAAAATTATGTGCCGATTATGCATAACTTCTTTACCACTAGAGTAAAGGAAGCCATAATTCTGTGGACTTACGTTTTATTGAGTTCATCTGTTTTCATTTATAAATAGAATGTAAGAGAAAAAGAAATCTGTGCTGGTGGACAGTGAAATAATGCAGCTTTTATACACTTGCAGTGAAATGATTTCTTTTCTTGACAGGTTGAAAAAAGACTCAGAAAAGGTAAATCTGCTTTAAGAATGTCAGTCTCGAATAATGTAGTTGTTGATATTGATCTTGAATATTATAGTTAATAATCAGCCTGGTCAGTTTTAACAGCATATTCGGACTCCTCCTGGAAAGAGGAAATTTGGGAGGAAGACAATTACTTTAACAATTCTTCAGAAAAGAACTTAGGCTAAGTCTGTAAAACCCCATATTTGGGGCATAGTTTTTTTTAATTGCCTCAGAAATTCCTATGGTTCTAATTTCATGATTTAGAATGTTTAAACTTGTCCTTTTGTGTGGAACCTTTTAAAATTAAATACAACTTAAATCCAAAAAAACACGGACACATGAGGTATGTAGTACATAGGAAAATACATAAGATGGGACAAAAAAGCAAGAAATCCAAAAGTTTCAAGGTTAAAATTCTGCTATTCCTCTAGCTTGGACGATTGCTGTCTGGGAAAGCAGACTATATTTAGATAGATAGACTTGTTCATATTAACTTCTTTAGAATGATGAATATATGTACTGCTAAATCTTGCTTCTATTTGCTACTCAACAGTAATCTTATGTAACATCAAAGTCTTGAAATTAATCCCTGGAATAAATCATAATTAGGGAGGCAAGTGGTACAAACAGGAATGAAGTATTTAGTATACCTGTCACTAATGAAGAATTAATTTCTCTGAAGTATATTAATCCAAGTATTAGCATGTAGCTTGCTAATTGAATTTATGGTATAAGGAGTACAGGATGAATATATTCTAAAGTATCCTCATAGATCCCTTTAGTAGTAATTAGGAGTTTAAGGACAGCCTTGTGGTATTTTCATTACATCATTAAAATGGAATGATTAGTTAAGTAGTCTTGTACCAGAGCCATACCAAAGGGGTAGTGTTTGCTTAAAAAAGGGAATTTTTCTACTTCAAAGATTTAGTGAATCCATGATCAAAACAGTGCTTTTGTGGATCTGTATAGATGCAAGTACATTAATTACAGAGAGTCTGGAGAAATCTATTACTGATACTAGACATCAAAGGTAAACTATCATTCATTTTAAAATGAGGTGTATGTAATCTGTAACACACACCCCTTGTAAATTTCCAAAGCATCCTCCTTGATAGGTCCAGACTTCAGTAAATTTCAGTGAAATTAGAGTATTTGCTGCAGTATTTACAAAATTTGTTATAAGAGTGTCTGAGCTTCAGTGAACATCTTGAAGATAGAAAGCATCTTCCAGAGCTGGGCTGTGGCTAATTTCAATCTGAACTGTGAACATCATTTGGTTGACAGCTAGTGCTGTTTTTTGTAGTTGTGTGGTGGAGTGTGAATAGCAAGCATCCAATTTAACTTTTTTGTAAATTTAAGATAATTATATGTCTCTTGACTTTTGCCCCCAAAATCTTACATCTTGTAACAGTTCGTCAACAGTGTTTTTCTGAATCCAATCAAAAACTTGAATCCTAACCCTTGACTTTGTTGTTTAGGGTTGGTTTTTTTCATGATACTGCTATTATATTGCAATTTAAGCCTTAATTCAGCATAAGAAGAAGAAAAACTTTTGTGGAATCAGATGGGGGATGAGGGGTGAAAGTTGTTTCCTGCCAAGATACAGAGATATTTTGCCACTTAATGTTAACTCTTAGGAAAACGTGTGGGCTCAGGAGTCTTACTGACTATTGTCTACATGCTTACATGTCTAAGCAAGTGAATGAATGTGGCTTCAGCACAGGAAGCTTTACTCCAGCATTGGTGGCACCAGCAGTGGCAATGTGGTGGCACAAGTCAGCAGTCCCAAAGAGCACGGAGAACAAGTAGAAGGCTTGTAGCTTGTCTTTGAGGCCACATCTTCACAGAGGTGCCCATTAAAATTCCTGATAAGCCTTCCCTCTCTCTGTGGAAATATATGGAAGACAAAAAAACTCAGCCTGTGAAGAATTGTGGGACACACAATTGTGAAAACTGAGCCTGAGAAAAAGCAAAGACTGAGCTAAGATGAGGCCAAATCCAGGGTAAAAGGCAAATAGCATCGTTAGTGAGAATTTGCTTCAAAGAACCGTGCGACTTTCTCTTCGTTTTTCTTTGTAGTAGAAATACCCTAAGGATGCTATATTTTGTCTTCCTGCTCAGACCAAAAAGAAGGAATGTTACTCAGGCAAAACTCCCAAAAGATGTCTCCAATAAAAATGTATTACTTTCTTTGATTGCCTTTCACTGACTTAACAGATATTTAGATGACCTAACGTACATGAGCAGTATGGAACTCTTTGCTTCTCTGCAGTGTTCAAAATCATTCTTCTAATATCTGTCATAAATTACATGTACCTGTTCTAAACCCAAAAGGCTGACAGTAAGAGCATACTCAAGAGTTAGAGCTGTTACAGCTGTTTCTCTTTTTTCCTTACCTTATGACCAGCAGGTGGGACGTAAGGAAATATAGGAGTCATTATACAGAACATCTGAGAGCTCCTTTGCAAAGGTGAGCCATCTATTTACTACAGAAAATAATTTTTAATGATTGTTTTTCAGCACCAGAGCACCAATGAACAACTTTTAAAAGGTCAGAATGACTGCCTATATTTCGCTGCCGTGGGAAATCCATCAGGCAATAATTTAACCTGTATGCCCCTACATACGCATATGCAAGTTCCATATTGTATTACACATCTGTCATCTACTTTGTATTTCCCCAAACAGTCTTTTTGACTCATAAACTGTGTTTGCTTTAAAACTGTAGCCTGTATAATTCTCTGTGGAGACAGAGGAAAGGAAAAGGATTGCAGTGAATTGTTTCCAGAGTGCTTGTGTATAGAGGGATGATTAAGAAAGTGAGAGTGAATTTATTTAAGATTGAGAAATAAAGCATGTAAACTAAAACTGGATGGATGCCCTTGTGAAGGGTCTCTTTCTGGAATTAAGATGATGGTAGAATGTGCCACCAGGGTGCTAAAAATACACAAGCTGTAGCAAAAGTTATTTAATGCATTTGTCTTCTAACTTTTTTGCTTAAACACTTTAACTTCCCTGAATGAACCCAGATGCATGAGGTTAGTCCAGTCAGTGGATCACTGCCTCACTTCTGTGGCAGTAATGTGATGTTTCTTTGGGGCTTAATTTCATCGCGTGGACAGAATAGGAAGATTTTGTTGGAAAAAGCCCACAACTTTTTTCGCCAGAAGTACAAGTGGCATGTGGAGGGAATTACGCTACTCCCACAGCCACTGTGCTACATGTGCCACTCTTAAATATACCTGGTATTGCGTAGCACTGTGTACACTGACTGCCTTAGGCTTCTTCAAGCTCAGCATCAGTCTCACTGTGCATTGTGAGACTGCTGCGAGAAGGTCTGGTCTCTTATTAAATGAAGCGTCGTTCCTCAGAAGCCATCCTAGGAAACTTTCCAGGAAACATAAAATCTAAAATGGCGTCATTTTTTGCAAATACCACTGAATCAATAATCAGTGCTGTAAGAGAATGGGGCTGCTCTAATGTGAGCATACACCATTAAAGGATGCATTACAGATTTATTTTAATAACTTTTCACTGTGCTGTCCCATTTTTAGTTAGTGAAAATATAGTTCTACAAAAATATTTATGATTTTCTGCTATATGTTTTGAAGAAGAATCAATAAGGTTGGAGGTAAAAGATGAAAATGATAGTTGGTGTTTTTTAAATTTGGTGTGCCAGGTCAAATACATAACAATACACTTAAATAATTTTGTCTTGATGAAGTTTTTTCTTCCTTCATTATAATTTTTTTATTCCTAATTTAGGATAGTCAAAATTCTATGAAAGCATAAACTTCTTAGTAGAGTTTTTAGGAGATGGGAATATTGGAATATAGGGAAACAGGAAATAATAGATATATTAAAAGACCACGTATTTGTGGTGTTTGGGCTTTTTTGTTTTCCGTTCATGTCATACTTATTCTGCTGCTTTTTAAACACCGTTTCTAAAATCTTATAAAGTTTATGTTCAAGTCTATTTATCACACTCTGGGTTTTAGTTACAAATTTTATTTGAATAATCCGGAGAAAAAGTGTCATCATCTGATAGGTGACTTGCTTCAGAATTTGCAGCTTACTCTTGTCTTTGTGCATGTAATGAAAAACCTGTAGCAGACTACAGAACTATGTAATTTTGCAGTGCCCAGACAACATGATCTTATCAAAATGTGATTATCCATACTGTCAAGTTTGCAGATATCAACAGTAGATGTATTTTCCCGTGAAAGACTGGAAGGGGCACTGTATTCACAAAAGCATCTTTGGTATTTTCAAGATGGCTGGAGTTCATATCAAACAAACCAATTAAGTTCACATTTTATTTAATAATATTAATGTTTTCTTTTGCTGATGTCCGTGAACAGTATTAATTTTTAAGAAAATAAATTACATGTCCTAAACAAGCATCAGAAAAACATGTTAAAAAAACTTCTACGTATCCAAATACTGGATAAATGTTGGATACATTTAGTCACTTTCAGTTTTTCTCCCATTTTTTCTAAAGTGAAGAGCTATTGTGAATTTTATTTGGGATACATAACTTGCTGCTTCTTGAAGAAGTTCTGGTCATTTTAAGCTTTAATTAAAACATCTGAATCTGCAGGAATTTTTCCTGTAGTGTTCATGTAGTTGTTATAAACATTAATCCATGTGAAAAGAATTCTTTCCTAGTTCTGCAGCAGCCTTTGCTATCTAGGGGGAAAACTTCAGTGTCCTTCCCTGCAAGCCACAATAGCCCAAGTTATTAGTATTCACTACATGCATTAAGTTTCCATTTAAGATTTCTCCCTTGTCCTTTATGTCCCTCTCCATTTTCTGTGTGTAATGTTCATTCTTGTCTAAGTACAGGAAGAACCAATTATTGTTATAGTATTTCAGTTGGGTGACATTGTATATCGAGGTATATTAGGCATTTAGGAAATATCAGATAGATGGCTGATGGCTTGCCTGCTCTGACATTTTATTCTTCCAGGTTATAGACAGCCAGGCCTTGTTTGCTTATGCCTGTGATCTTTGGGAAGCTTTTATCTTTAGCCCAGCTATGACTAATGATCTTCACAGATTTTGCAGAGAAATCTGTTTAATGCAGAATTTTAAGATAGCTGTATCTGTGTTCTCTGTTCAAATAATAAAATATCTTAATAAAAACTTATATAAGGACTCAGCCACAGAGATACTTACAGAGTAATTGGACTAGTGCTTTTTCAAACTATTTTCGTTTGTAAATTACATCACTGTTTCCAAAAGTGCTGGAGAACTGTAATGAAAATCTGTTTTTTCAAGGCCTTTAGTTGACTGTTGATTACAAATTAAAGATGCCTATTTTTGAGTTTTATTACTTGTCATTCTTAAGTGAAGTTAATACAATTCTCATAACAATCTTCATCTGTAAATCTCAGACTTTTTGTCTGTTTTACCCTTTATGTTCTTTTGGTCATTACCTTGACCGTTACGATCTTCTCTTCATCATGGCTTCCTCTCCTTCATCTGTTCTGTTTAAAAATCATACAGTTCTCTTTTTTTAAGATAATTTTTTCCTCTGTCTCTCCAATCATCTCTATTATTCTGTTTCTTACCACATCACATTCAGTCTCTCTACAATCTAATTTATAAAGCGAGATGTTGTCCTGCAATAAAGTGTGCTTTATTCACAAGATGTTTTAAGCTTATTATATTTTCGTGAGTATATGTTCTCTGAAGTCTATACAGATAACCCTTTTTTAACTTCTAAATATAGTACAAGGGTAACACAGAGCATTTCATCCAGGGTACAAGTAATCTAGCAACAAAAATGCCTGTGTTACAAGGTCTGAGTTCAAATGTTCAAGGGTAGAATTGGCTGTAATGGTATATCTGTGAAAAAAATAAGCCTGTGGTGAAGTTGGAACCCCAGTGCCAAAGCACAACATATAATTGGGCCTAATTTTTTCCATATGTATCAACAAAAACAGTCTTTGCTTCCATGAGAGATGAAAGCTTCCCTTTCTGTCGTATTTTTATTTTGTATATAATTCCTAACTCTTTATAATTTCATAGGCTTTTTAAAAAAACATGCCTAGATTTAGGGAGAGATGAGCTGTCACCCTGGATTTGAGTTTATATTTCTAATAGAAAAGCCTTTTTTGGTGGGGAAGGAAAAACACGGCTATTTCCCCTCCCCTGCCAAAAGGGCTACTATGTTAAAATCCTTGTACAGTGCCTGTGAGCTATCCAAGTTGGCGTGGAACAATCCATTTATGAATTGATTTAAATACCTCATTTAAAATAAATAATCTAGTGGAATTAGTGTCATAAATCTTCATAGAATAAGCTTACTATTTATATAAGATCGAAGAAGTGTTAAATACATTTCTGTTCTGTCAACAATGCATGGCGGTGTTTCTCCCTCCATTCAATTTTGTGCCAAGTCCCAAATAAAGGATGCATATTTTTTATGCATTTGTTCTGTTGTTTAATGTGGTATCTTTCCAAATAATCTTTCTTCCTGCTGTCTATAAGTTCAACTAACACATATATGAATTCTGTAGAAGACTGATGGTCTAAATTACGTTTCACCTATATTATGGTGTATTATTTTATGTTCAATAACTTCACTGTTATCAGGATTGTTGAGATATTCTCTGCGTCGTATTTTACCTCCTCTTGGAAGTTATACACCCAGGCATGAAGACATTGTTGTGCTTTCTGCTTCAGTGTAGGGCCAATCAAAACTTCCAAGAAGAGTATCCCAAAAAACCTTCTTGCAGGTGACATTGATGCAATGGCTGCTAGATCCAAGTACTTTGCTATACGTATAAGCAGTCTCTTGCCACACCAGTCTGCTTTGCCTGTTTGTGTAGTGGCAGCCACTGAGACTCTCAAGTGTTTGACTGTATTCAGAACGTGGTTAGTTAGGGCTCTGCATGCTGCTAAAACAGCCTTTTTGTGTGTCTCCTAAGGAGGGGGAAAAAAAAAGTTAGACTTCATGGAAATGTCTCACAGGATGCCAGCGGTACCTTGCTGGTTTACTACTTCACCTCACTTCAACTCTAGTTGCATCTAGAATTTGTTTTGTAATTTAGCCCTTCCTTAACTGATTCCATGGAAGTGAAGGGATTATTTTTCTCCCTGCCTTTACATCTTTGTGGAGTTTAAAACATTTTGCTCTAGACATGGTTGTTTTGCTAGGAGCGTAGCTGGAAGTTGCTCTGGCAGTGGAAAGAGATGTCATTGAAGCAACCTTTGAGTTCCCCATATTGCTGGCTGTGCAGAACTTACTTGGATGTGGATGTGAGCTGAAGTCATCTTCAAAGTTACTCCTCATGGGCTTTTATGTGTCCTATAATGTATGTAGTGCAGCACACCTTTCCCAAATTACTTTATACACTCATGTTCTGTTTGTTAGGGAAAAAAAGAAAAAGCAGGCACTGAAGAAGGAGGGAGAAGCATTTTTCCTCTTCTGATGAAGCTAGAAAACATCTAGCTTAAAATCAAGGAAGTAATGTCTTGGTTACAGTACCTAGTTTCCATGGATCCTCACTGATGTATTTTTGTAGAAGCTGCCTTACAACATCTTTGCTACTGGTTTAAGAGACTCCAGGAAAAGTAGTCAGGTCAGAAGAATGAAGCAAAGAAAATTTTCCTGCCTTATTCTCATTTCAGGTCAGCCAGAAAAATATTCTCTTGGACAATAGGTGACCACAAATACCAGGGCCCTCCTGTAGCAGTAGAAGTCCTTTTGGATTTCTTCCAAAGGATTTCTTTGAGTCTTAATGCAGGTCAGCCACCTTAGAAACAGGAGCTGTTACTTAGAGTGTTTGCAGCCTCCAGGTGCAAGCCTTTTTTCTTCAGTAGTCTGCTCCTGTCACTTGATTCACTTGATTATTTTCAAGTCTTGGACTGGTTCTGCTTCCCTTTGTTGCACCCATGCACCACATGTACCATGACCTCTGAAATCCCCAGGCTATGGAGCTTCATCTCTGAGTACGGGGCATTGGAAGTGAGGAGTCTGGCCTGCATGCCCACTTCAGACTTGGATCAAACCCACCACTGAGCCATAGCACTTCTACAAACTCCCTCCTAGTCTGGGCCCCCTTCTGACAACCAATAACCATATTCCTCTGACTCATTTATGTTGAATGAACTGTGCTGCAAAGTAGATACATCTCTTCTCTTGCTTCCTCTATTGACAGCCACTGGTTTTATTTGCTTCCATTAATTACTGTCTCCTGCCTGTATCACCCATGTTCATCCTCTCATTTCATTACTTTCAAACTGTCCTTTCAGACTTTCAGCTGTACTTGTGCTTTCCTGCAGCGGTTCCTCTCTAGCTGCTCCTAACTTGTCTTCTGATCTCGGCAGTGTGTTTATATTCCAGTCTTTGAGTCTTCTCTTCATAAACTCCAGCATTTTGGACTCCTTTTACCTTCTCAAACAGGATTTCTTAAGCCAAAATTTTAGGAATGTAATTCTGGCCCTACTCAATTCAACTGGCTGAGGATTTTGCCATCTGTCTATGTTGGTTTTTTCCCATGTGTTTGGGCACTATTTGCATACATAATTGTTACATATGGATCTGTCTCGTAAAAAAAAAAAAGCTGAACTTAGTCCAGTCTCTGTATAGTCATATGATTGATATATGATCAGTATAGACTAACAAAAAGAACATTCTCCAATGTGCATATTGCTTTGATTACTGAGGTTTTTAGAATGTCCAAATGCTGTACAAAATGAATAACAAACATCAGATGTTTAAAAAGTTAACTCAGTAGAAGTCAAGGACATAATGCTTAGTAGCAACTTGCTACAAAGGGTTCATATTTTTCTATTAATGGAAAATGACACAAAGATGCCCTTAGGCCAGCTCAGTATTTGTATTAGTAAGTGACCAAAACTGTGTGTCAAGGCACTCACACACATACTAATCACTTGCATTTGTAACTGCTTCCTCTGTCTTCCTGGCAAAATATCAGCATTAGGAAATTATGACTAATGGTAAGAAAAAAGAACATTGAAACACTTATCTTAATAGGCACTTTATCGGAGCAATCTTTATAGGTGTCAAAGAAAAAATAAAATACAGTTTGATTAACCTAAATAAGATAGAGTGTGAATGAAGCAGGCAGTTCCTTTGAAATGTAAGTGAAAGTGACCAAAACAGCTCCTACAGTTTGCTTTTATTGCTTATTATTTTTTATTGCGTTTGTTAGGAACATGAGCAGTGTACGTACTCATTCCTTTAATACAGAATCAGTCTTGTGCATGTACAAGCATGAAAGACAGGCAAGTCTACAGTGTTCATCTGTTTTGATTTCTGGATATTTTTACTCCTTTTAAAATCTAATATTTCTGGATAAAATTTGTTCCCTTTGTTCCCTTGTTTAAAAATAAGGGGGGGTGTTTTTGTTTTGAATAATTAGTTGTGGCGTCTGATTGTATAAGAATTGCTCTATTGTTTGGACAGTATGACAGCCTCTTGTGTTTTAAGGATTTTTTTCAGGCAAATGGCTTTTCAGAATGGCAGCATTTCAAGATTATGAAACTGCTGCTGATGGTAATGGTTCTGTGATAATTAAACTGTCCACAGTCTCTTTTTTTTTTTTTTTGTGAAACTGAGACAAGGGTAGTTGTGATTTCATCAAAGGCTTTGTTTGAGCTCTGGCAGCTGGCAAGGCAGAGCCCTCTGCTAGCAGACTGAGTACCATCCTGAGAAGTTTTCACTATACATTTCCTTCATCAGCTGCATATTCATCACATTTCATCTTTGCCCATCTTGTAAGAAGACTAGTCAACTTCTTGGTGTTCTTTGCTGACAGAATAGCCAATTTGTCCTCTTAGTAGTAATGTATTAAAATTGGCTTTGGGGGGCTTCTTAAGCTGAAGGTAATGAATAACATTCTCCTTGGAGTTTTGTTCTTTGCATGCCAGTTTGTATAAGAAAGCACAGTAACCTAAACTGCCCTGATATTAAAAATAAAATTATACAATACATTGCATCCTTGTATTAAAAATAAAAAAGGCTTTCTTATCATGCTTTAAAGAAATGTGCATCATATTCTCTGAAGAGGTCTGCAAAAGCCTGTGTGTCTATCTTTCTGCAATTGTGTAGTTCTCCTTAATGTTTTAGGACTGGTCAGGAGTTTACAGTTAAGGGTGACCACAGGTTCCCATAGCTGGAGCAATGCTGAGGGGTTTTCACAACTGCTTTTGTGTGAATGATTGTGCCATGTAGGCAAGAGATTATCTACTGTTTTCTGGAAAAGCATTCCTGTAAATCGAGTCTCTAGAGATTTGTGGGAGCAGAACTATATAGTCTGGCATATAAACTTTGTTCAAATCGGTGGTGGCATATTGTTGTTGAGACAGTACATTTATTTACCGCTCAGTTTGTACCCTTGCATTAAAAGCTTTGGACTTCTGGACATTCAGAACCTCATGGGATCAAGTCCTGCTTCTGAGCTTCTTCTTGTTCAGCTCTTATTCTGTCCCTTTTTATATGGTTTTTCATTCAGCACTATTACCACAGTTGAATTAGATCTAAATGTATGCTGGAGAGCCAATAGATAGAAGGTGAAACTCAGTTTAAAACTTACTTATGGTGTGATGCTTGTAACACATTTTTAATGGAGGTAACCATTATAGACTGACAATAAATACATCATTTAGTAGCTGTACGGTCTCTATTGACTTGTGTGTCTGTTATTCTTAGGATGAGATTCTGTTGTGGTGTGTACAACACAACCGCTGCCCATTCTTGGGTTTGGAAAGAGGTGGTCCTTCTTCCCTAGCAGAGGGAACAAACTGAGTCTGCTGAGAGCTAGCTCCAAGAGGAAGGCTGGAAATTCAGAGCTGTGTTAAGGAAAGACGTGATTGTAATAGAAAGTAAAACGGGGTAAATTCCACTTCTAGTGAAGAAGTTAAAAGGAGGACAACATATTACTATGAGAAGTATTTTGAAGAAATTGAGTGAAAGATAAAAGAGTAAAGGAAGATGAAGGGGATTTATACATAGAGAATAGGGTGATTCAAAGTTTGAGTAACTAGGGAATGTAAGAGTCAGCAAATACTCAGGAGAGCTTAATTGGTGAATTGTAAGAAATTAAAAGCTAGGAGGTTAAGGAACAAGTAGGAAGTCCACAAATACTGGCAAACAATGAGTGGACAAAAGGTCTTTAAGGCTATTTGAGATAAAAGCCTAAAGTGTTTGCAAGTACATTACTAAACAGGCAGTACATATTTCTGGTTAATTCTCTCAACACCCTAGGTTGTGGCCCTTTCCTGTAGTGTGGAGTTACATGAGATGACTAAGCTGGTCCAGGAGCACTCCTTGCTGGAAAGAGGAGATTGTTCCCCTTTCTTTCCCCTGCTCCTGCCTTGCTCATGTGCTAGCACTTTGTTCACTAAACCATCAGAAAATAAATGTTTGTGTGATTTGTGTCACTTTAGCTTTCCTTGCTGTTTTGTGATAATTCAGTTGTGGAGTCTGATGAGTCTTAGCCCCAGCACAAGGAAGAAATGGAAGCAAGCAGCTGGAGTAAGTGACAGGAGGTAAGCACTCCATTTTGTATTGATGACTCCTTGGAGCAGCCATCTGCCTGTCTCTATGCTGTGGCTGCAGTTTTACAGTCATCTGAATCATTTAAGTTCAAGCTCCTGCTGAAAGGAGCAGGAGCTGTGCTTGCCTCTCAGCCATCTTTTCCCTGCCTTATGGTGACACCACCAGCAGCGCATGGTAGGATGGTCAGCTGAGCTGAGACAATTAGCAACCGGACAAAAGAAAAGAGATCTATTTTCAGCAGTGTCATCTGTTGCCTGATTTGGCTGTGTGAGACCTGTTTGCAGGGACTCAAGAGAAGGGAGGAGGAGGAAGGGTGGACTTTCATTCTGGGCTGCAGCCCATTCTTAGATGAGCTTCAGCCAAGGGTGAAGACAGCCCATAGGCTTTTCTGGTCCCCACTGCATTAGATTCTGGTTCTGTAATGTGGATATAGTCTTACTTGCCCAGAGGGAAGAGAGTTGTAAATAAAGAGGCAGTTCACGGAGATATGGTAAAACTTACCATGAAGTGTTAAGTTCTTCAAGCTTTTTGGATAGAAGGTATTGTATAAATACTGTTTATATTAAACTGCAAAAAATAACTGTTTAAAATTTCTGGAATAGCTGCGGGAAATAATTCTAGGTCTGTGTAAGGAATGCGTGTTATTTTAAAAGAGGGAAAAACACTGAAAGGGAAAAGTTACAGCAGAGCAAAGGACAACTAGAATAATGTCAGTAATATGGGCATTTCAGGTATGCTAAGTAACTAGATCAAAGTTCTCTAGGAAAGAAGGGGATGTCCCTGAAGTAAGAAGGATTCCACTTAAAAAATGTGTAACTTTTAAGGGAATTGAAAGAGTGGGTTTTAAAGACTTTTTGAACTGCAGTCTGGGGCAGAAAACAAGGAGATATAGACAAGACTTGAAGTGCCATGTATGAAAGGAATTGAGGAATTGCTCTCTGTTGCCTTCTCTCTAGAAGCTCTACAATATTAATAGCTGTTTACAGGTGGTTATTAATACTGCAGAGCTTCCAGAGAGTAGGCAACAGAGAATCAACTATTACAGTTTTCAGAAAAGGGATGGATAAGTATTTGTAAGAAAATATCTAGTGAACATATGGAGGCTTAGGTGAGGACAATGTCATAAGTGAGTTCTTGTTCTGGATGAATGGAAATCTGTGTGTGAATGGTTCCTGGTCCATGGTGTTAGGCAGCACAGGTAACAAAAACATGTGCCAGGCTCTGATAGGCTGAGTTCGCCGTGGAAGTTGTGGCATTTTTTTTTTTGGTGTGTATACTCTAGTGCAGTCGCCAGATCTGACTTCTGTGGTTGCATTTGACCAGAATACTCTTTAGTTGGATCAGTCTCTAGCCTGAGTGGGTGTTTATTTGCTTGTCAAATTGCACTGTCATATAATGCACATTCTGTGCATTGTATTATCTTGCTTGGTGCTGATATTCTTCTGCTTTTTCAAGAGAATGCATATGTTCTATGTGGTTTTACTCAAACTGAGCACATATTTTTATACACAGATGGCAATTATAGTGAATATATATAGGGCAGAGGTTGGGACTTCCTTCCTTTTGACCACAGCCTCCTCTATTCCTGTGTAGTTACCTCATAACATAAAAGCAGTCATAAGCAGTCATGCATACTCAAGGTTAAAAATGGTTTCTCACAGCAGTGTTATACAACCTGTAACTAGATGCCAAACCCCCAAAGTACACTGAATCAATAAAAATTCCTCTTGGTCTGCATTGAATAAAGTGATACTGAAGTGGAGTAGCCATATCGTTTTATGTACCCACATCCCTCAGTACTTTCTTGCAGGTGACAGAGTTTCAGCATTCCTTCCCTCATTTCCAGACTGCAAAGGAAATAAATGGTGACAGACAAATCTCAAAAGAATTAAAAGCTCAATTTCTGCATTTTTCTGTTTAGGATATTTATTCATGTAGTTTTGACCCAGAAAGTAAGATGGGAATTTCATGAGAACAAGCATTTTCATGAGTTTTCTGGGATTTAATTACCTTCTGTTTGAGTACAAGTTTTACGTGTTGTAACATGATTTTAATAATGTTCTGTGTTTATGCTTTTTAGAAATGCATTTCTTATGCAGTCTTCAGCTACGTGTCATGTAAATGACTGGCCTCAGTTTGCATGGTAACAGAGCACTTTGATTACAATCTTTTGAACTTTTTTTTTTTTTTTTTTAAGAAAGAAGACTAGGACTAGGACCTCTTAAGTGTCCTAGTTTGGACGTAGGAAAAAGTGTGTTATTCCAAATGCAGTCATGGAGGCTGAGGAGAAAAACCCATCTCTCCCAGCTGTTGTTTTCTTCTCTGAAAACTATTGTTTCTTCTGTCTGTAGACTCAAGATGATGATGGTAGTTATGGCTTGCATTTTCATTTCATCGTGTTATTGTTACTTGGAACAGTTAGAGACTGGAGCTAGCTCTCCAATAACAATCGATGGCAAAACTGTAAATTCACTGAAGATCCAAGACCTGGATATTTTATATCTAATAAAGTTGCCTGCATAATGGATCACAGGTAAAAGATGGCTATCTTCTTCAACGGTGATGAGGTTTGAAACAGTGAGTGCACCTTTTTAAGCAGAGGTAAAGTTGAGGCTGAAAATGAATGAGGTATTAGTATGCTTTGTCTTGTGTAGCTCTAAAATGGTTATTTAAATTGAAAGTGAAGTTAGGAATTATAAAGGTCTTAAAAATGAAAACAAAATTAAAAACCAGGTTAACCGATACTCCAAAAACTTTTACTTTGAGAGAAGATTTATGTAGGTTTTTAGTTTATTCAAACTGCTTCACCTATCCTTAGAAATACTAATAGTACTTCGGATTTCTGTAGCACCTTTCATCTGAGAACCTCAAAGCACTTTGCAGGCATTAATTTAATTAAGTTTCACAGAACTCCTGTGAGCTAAGTAGTGTTTAAATAAGATCACTTCACCCAGTACTGAAACAGAGCCACCCCTGGGGTGGAATGTGGTAAGTATTCAATAGTACATAGCAACCCTCCACAACAGTTCAGGAGAGAGTGTGGAGAAAATACTGTATCCCACTGAGACTGCAGGGTGAATCTTGTTAGACAGCATATCTCTCTGCCCGTTACTTTTCCTTCTTAGTTGTAGGTTACATTCCACCATCTTTTTGATGACTTTGAGGGACTGGGAGCTTGCTTCTAGGTCCCCCCAAATGATCTTTGCCTAATGATCTCTGCCTGACTTGGCTCGAAGTGCTGTGATGTTCTATTCAATAGGGTGTCCCCTCTAATAAACATGGTCCTTCTTACTTTTGTGCCTTGGTACTGTGATACTGATTTAAAAAGAGGAGGATATCATCTGTTCTGTCATCAGTTGCAGAGTGGCAGCACCTTTTTCCTCTGGCTCTTTCTCATAGCTGATTTTGCTTTTATGTTCAAAACCGAGCACATGCATTGAATCGACAAAATCTGGGACCCAAAACAATGCATTTTTCCAAGGAATTTCAACTTTCAATGTTCTCTGTATGACATCCAAAATTGAAATGATAGCTGAGATGGAGAAAGGGTGAAGGGACTCGTGCCAGTGGTGCTTAGTTCTTAGTTCATGCTTTGGTAACCCAGATTGGGACATTGATAGGCCAACAACACATTGGTTATTAAAGGCAGATGGACTTTTTTTTCCTATTGTCTGCAATGATGACATTATCTTGAGATAAAAAGAAATTGCTGTAATAACTCTTACTTTCTATTTCTGTCTTTTCCATCGCATTTTGTACTTGTTTCTATATGTTTTTGTTTTACTAACTCACCAAGATGCTGGGTGTATCCACTAAAAAAAAAAAAAGAGTAGTCTTTTGGTTTTAACCTCCTTGGTATGCATTTATCCTTTGCAATTGTCCTTCCTTTTCTAGCATGACACTGAAAATCTCCTGTCTTGTAAGGAGTATAGGGTAATGAACAGAAATTCTGTTCTGTCATAGCGAAGGTGCAGGTGGTTTCCATTATAAGCTCAGCTGGAGCTTCCTTCCATGCCAGCAGCTTCCCACAACTGAACTGCAGTACTCATCTCTGCCCTTTTTGGTGGGAAATGTGGAGAGGAAGTGGAGCACAGCCCTGACAGATAAGGGATTACTCAAATGGCTTCTGTCACAGTTTGGGGATTAGGTTTAGTTTTGAATCCATTTATTTTGTGAGTCCTGTTTGTACTTGTGGCAGTAATGAATGAGGACATTCTGCTGGCAGGAATTTGGCATCTAAGGAACAGGATTGGAAGCACAATGTCTGGAAGGGTGCAAGAAGGCAAGCTAGCCAGTTTGGTATCTCCTGTCTCTCACCTGCTTAGTACAACAGGGCCTTTTACAAACAGAAGTGATGTCCGTACCTGTGCTATCTCCTCCTGGGCCTGCTGCGGGAGGGAAGAGTACGTGACTGGAAATCGTTTTGGAACAGAGTCTGACTGGGGGAAAAAAACCATAGTTTACTCAGCTGTGACCACTTACCCAAAGAGGGACAAATTCCTGCTTGAGTTAGGAAATTGGTGTGCAGTGGTGATAGATTTACCAAAGCACTTACAGGATCTACTAGAAAATGGAGAGGGGAGATGCTGCTCCATGGGGACAGCAAAGACGAAGAAGGGGGAGGAGGCAGATTCAAAGGACAAAATTTAAGCTGAAGTCAAGCTGCTTCATGGTAACATTTTCTAGAATAGACAAGACATGAATGATATGATAGAGACACAGAAAAACTTAAATGGTGTGCAGTAAGTCAGGATATTTTCAGTTAGATCAGTTTGCTGTCAGAGCCCTGTCCAGCCTGACCTTGAATGTTTCCAGTTATGGGGCATCCACAACTTCTAAATTCTCAAAATACAAAAATTAGGGCCACTGAGTGAAATATCAGGCAGAAGGTTGCAAAAAAAAAAAATAAAAGGGATGCTCTTCTACGTGGCATATAAATTGCAGTACACCTTCCTGCAGGAGGTTGTGGAAATCCAAAATGCAAATGGATTGGATGAATTTATGAAAGAAACATCAACTGAGAGCTACCAACATTCCTGTGCTTTTATTTAAGTAATGTTTGAAAGATTATTTTTTTTCTTAAAGGTAAGGAAAGGTTTGGTTTTAGGCAGAAACAGAAGGCGCAGAAAGGAAATGGAAAGCAGGAGTTACCCAGTTTATTCTAAAAAATTGGATCATGCTTAACTTTAAACTTGTGAGTACTTACACAGAAATAAATGGAAATATGTCTGTGCTAAAATGTAAGCATAGATCAAGTTTTTCCCTGGTTTAGTGCCATGGCATGTGGCACCATGTGAACATTGCAATTGCAAGTCAACAGATTTTTACATTTTCTTTTTCTCCGTTATTCAGTGTGAAAATAAGTGTAGTCATTGCCAGAGAAGGTTGGTTTTGTTTTTTTTTTTTTCTGTTGGTTAATTAGGAATCGGAATCAGTAGATAGGGGACAAGACATGTAGCTGTTTTGGGACATAAGAAAATAAGGGGGTGGTCAACAGAAGCGCTTCTTTCTCTTCCCACCCTGCCTTACTGCCAGCACTGAGCATTATCAGCCCAGCTTACAAGGGCAATAAGATGTGCTTGCTCTGTACTTCTTGGAGATAGATTGTAAATACCCATTTGATTCCTTTCAGGTTCCCATCACCATGCTAAAAGACTGCTAAGGAGCATAATCATAATTGTGTTCCAATGAGATTTGGGTCACTCTAAACTCATTTGGGAATTAAAGTTCTAAACAGAGTTTTTGAAATGCTGTTATTCCATTTTGCTTAATTGACAAGTTATATTTTTAAGCAAACATGCAACCTAAGCAACTTTAGGCAGGCTTTTGGACTATAGATTTTACTATAATCCCGAAACTTAATTGTGTAGGAAGAACTAATCCCGAAGTTAATTAAAAGTGGATAAAATAAAATTATTAGATACGAGATATCCATAAAATGTTACAATGGATTGGTTTATTTACAAAATATTTATGACATTACAGTTTTAAATGAAATTATTTGCAATACAACATGCATTTACCAGGAAAAGATAGGAATCCCAGCTTTTGAATTCAGCAAGTGACTTTTGAAGTTATCAATAAAATAAAAAGTCTAGTTCTATACATACAGAAACATCTAAAATAGTATTAATCTTGTTCTTTAAATTTTATATTTTGGAGCCATTTTTATTCCTGTGTATACATTCATAGTGAAGCAAATAAGGAGAATTATAGCTTCAAACTGTAAGAACTTTTCCCAGCCTAATTTTCTTTATATTCCAGAAATAGCTGTCCCCTGTGTCGCAGGTTTTGAATGAACTTCCAGTTTATTTACACAGCCGTTCTTAAATTTGGTTTTCTATTTCAGTGATGGAACAAATCTTTCTAATTGTCTGAAAGAGTTCAGCAGATGCTTCAAACCAGAAATATTGGCTTAGCTGGCAACTGATCTGATCTGTGGCTTAGGTAGCAGAGAATGTACAGCCTCAGCTCCTTGCTTGTCTGGTCACAAACTGCAAACTGTGCAGTATTCTTGTTGTTCCTTGAGGGATATTGTTTATTTTTATTTTTGCAGATCAAATATAAACCAGGTGGTGAAAGACTAAATAGCCAAACTGTAGTCAGGAAGTGGTTAGAAACAAAGCAACAGTAGCCTGTTGATTCTCAGCCGGGTGACCCGAGTGGGGGACCTGGTCCCAGTATCTATGTGTATCTAAATTACTGAGCTGCTGTCTTTGGTCTAGCAGTGCTGCCTTCTGTGGAGCAGTTGCCAGGAATGACTTTAGGGCTTGAGGCTATGGTAAAAGATGATGTAGATGTGGGTGTAACTATGTTCCTGGTATTGTTATTGGTTTGTTGATGAACATGGTAAAATGATATTTTTCCAAAATGTTATGTTTATACTATGAATTCTGTTTCTTCAGTTCAGGCAGTGTCCCACAGAGAGCTTGCACTGCTCTGTCCCTGTCTGCCATTTAATCTTGCAAGCCTGGCTGAAGGTTTCACCACCAGCCACAGTCTTTGGTCAGTGCCATCCATCGGAGGTGATGGAGAACCACCCATGGTTCAGAACTGGTCTTGCCCTTCTCTCTTCTGCTGATGCAAATTGGTGCAACTGTATTCCCATACTACTTGTTTTCCTACTTCATGTGCGCAAATGGTATTTTTAGGACACTGAACAAATATATAGTTTGTCTTTATCTCTCTGCTCCTCTGACTTTCCTTATTTCTTCTTTATTGATAAAGTATATATCTTTCGTAACAAAAAGCTTATTGTTATTGTGTTATGAAACTGAAGTTGAAGGCTTCTGGGGAAATACATCTGCCAGTGCCTTCTAGTGAGGAAAACATCAGCGTCTTCCTAATCAGCAGGGAACCTTCTGGTATAATGTTGCAATGTGCAGAGTAGCAAATTTGGTAAACAGAAATACTGTTATTTTATAAAGAAAATTATGTTGCAGTAGAATCACTTATTAAAGCAAAACCTTTTGCACAAGCCAGGTCATCTGGCTTTCAAACATACTTTGAAAAAAAAAGAGAGAAGTCCACCAGACTATTACTTATCCTGTAGAGAAAAATCTGCTGAATCTGCAAAAGCTTAGTGTAGTGAGTGTCATTTCTGTCTCCTTCATTCCATAAGTGCTCCCTGACAAATGGGGAAACTGTCCATGTTGGGCATAATTTGCTCGGATATGTGTTTTACCTAGACTTAATCCTTCTAGTACTGGCAAACTGAACTCACTATCCAAGCAATGGCAATTCCAGTAGACAATGTGTGTTATATTCCAGATCGTTATCTCAGTTTGTATGTCACTAGCCATGAGATTAAGTGCTCTGTAATGTGCATATTACAGCTATTTTTTACTTCCTCTAGTGTTTTGTTTGATGTAAAGTAGAGATGAACAAAAGCAGATAATGATTTTAGAGCCAATGTATTGCACATGTACGTGCCTGGAAGCAGAAGCAAGAAAAATTTGGACCTAGAAATAAAGGAAAATTTTGGGCAAAGAGGAATAACTTCCTTACAGATGTGTTTCATTCTTCACTTGAAATTTTTACATCAAAAAGCTCAACTTGAAGTTAAGGGTTTGCCGAGTAAATTATTGGGTGAAATTCTATATTCTTTATTATTCCAGGCATCCAACTAGTTGGTTGTATTCAGAACATCACAGTTGAAGCCCTTCTGTTCTTTAAAATCTGTGAAAAGTGAGGGTTGCTGGCATATGTTTTCATGTTACCGTGCTTTGTTTCCTTAAGTGGTGTACCCCAGTGAACAGCAGCTTTCTGAAGGCTGCCCAATAATATCCAGTATTCTTTTAAGATAGACAAATTCTGCTCCGTTTAGCTCCAGCAGGTTTTTTTAAAGTTCCTAACAGAGAGTTTCACCGGCACAGAGGTGCTCTGTGTTTGCTGTGTCAGATGCATAACCACATCTTCCTTTCCCTGCCGATCCACTGAAGTGTCACTTTGGTGGTGCACTCTAGGGTTGTATGGCAGCAGCTGAAAGAATTCCGCATCATTCTTATGCTTCTGAGGATGAGGACCTTCAATTTGGGCTTCATCCAGAACTATACGTTTAAAAAAAAACCAAACCAAAACCCAAACCCTCATTATTTCCTTTTGAAAATGAGCACCTGTTTTGCAAACCTTTACTGACAAGTTTTTGCCCCATAGATTCCTGTTCTCTCCTGTATTCTGTAGGCAACAACACACAGAAATTAGTTTCCACCTTTTTCATTGAACTCTTCCCTATGCCTTAAGAGCAGCTGAGGGCCAGAAGGGTGAGCAGGGGGGTTACAGCTCTCCTGATCATCTCTCATGGGAGCTGGCAGAGCTGTCTGTGCTCAGGACATGTGGAGACTCCAGTGTTGGCACTTGGTTTGCACACGTGCATGGAGGTATCTGATCCTGCCAGTGTGTTGATCATACCCATGTGGGACAGAGCTTATGAGACCCATGCTCTGTTCCACCGAAACATGAGGGTAAAAATTGGGCATCTCAAATGGTGTTGGTTCTTCCTCTCTTCAAATGATGCAATTTTCAGTACAGTCTTTTTACAGAACATTTACAATCAGGAAGGAATTTTTAGAGGTATTGAATTCAACCTGCTTTTAAAATTGATTGTTCTTTAACGTGTGGCATTTTTATAAAGCTAACTGGTGGCAAAATCGTAGGGTTATTTTTTAAGTTTAATACCAGCCTCTAACTTAGAAGTGCTTCCTTATGGACTATTTTCCTAGTATGTGTGTAGTTAAATGTCATGGCATGGCTTTTGATTTTGAGTAGTTTTTTGGTTCTCTAAGATTTCTCATCTAAACTTACTTTTATCCAGGGAAAATCATCAATACCATTTTTTTTCCACTGAATGGAAATAAGTGGTGAATTAGTTTACATAAACTTTTTTCACACAACTTCAGTGAATATTCCTGAGACACATGGCTTGTAAGAAACCAAGCTTAAAGTGCATCTATTTTTGTTTAACATGAAGGAATTGGACATACTGAAACGGGGCATTTGGATTTATTGACCTAGAATATATCAACATTATAATTTCAAAATGTCTGGTTTGCATCCAGTTGTTTTGTATTGAACAAAAATACCTTTCATTTTCAGTTGGCTTTGAAACCTTATGTAAACCATGACAACTGATTCTTGTTCTTATCTCTTCACCCTCGTTCAACCCCTATGGCCAGTTTCTCATGAAGAGAGATAAACATCTCAAAAATGTATAATTTCATGCAAATTTCATAGAAGTTGCCAGATGGGTGTAAAGGAGGAGAGGTTCAGATTACTAGGGGGAAGGCTCAAACAAGAGTGAATTTAGGTTAGCAGTTGTGTTTCATATGAATTTGACTAAGTACAGCCTTACCTCAAAACTAGCCTTGCTTGGGAAGAAATGAGTAGATGTGAAAGGTACTGTGTACTGTGAGGTGAGATGAGAGGAGGCATAGGTGGCTTTATCTGGGCAAACTGTGGGAGAGGAGGTACATAAATCTGACAAAAATCAGGAACAGGAATCAGCATGGGAGTTTTTAATTTCTGTTGTTCTTCATAGCATTGCCGATCTGAAACTTAGTGAAGAGTTTCTTTATTTGCTTTATTTCCATGTTTTGATATAGCAAATACCAATATTTTCTATGAAGCAAGCATTCCACTTCCAGAATTGAGTTGCAGTTGCAGACTTTGCATAGTTCTGAATATGTATATACAAATATATATACATATATATATATATATATATTTGTCTGGTACAAGTACTGAAAATCAGGCTTAAAAAAATTCTGATTTCATTGTTCTGGCCTCTTGGCACTCTAGTGTTGTATTCAAATCTCAGAAGAACTGCCTTCGCAAATTTAGGTGACAGTTCACTCCTTGGCAAATCAGATTTCAAAGAAAAAAAGCTGTTTTTGCAGTCACTCCTAATATTACTGTTTGATACCAGCCATGAGCCAAATTTAGAAGTTTATTATGAAAATAGATAACTTGAAGTGGGAAGAATGAAAGACACTAGAAAGTTACCTGGTCTTTTTAATACTTCCAAGTGTTTCAAGTTGATTTACGGCCCTTTTTTTATCTCAACATGTTCAACAATCAGCAGGTTTATCATGTAAACCTCTGCTTTATCTTCTTTGTTTTTCTTTCTCACTGTTACAATTCAACATAATGAGATGCAAGTTATCTTTTTATCTTCTTCTTACTTTTAAGTTAGCAAAAAATGAATGTGGTAAAAGTTTTGTTAGCAACTTGTAAATCTTTAATGGCTGTAAAAGATGATGCTATCTACTGTTTACAGTTTTAAAGAAAATGGTCTAAGGAGTGTCTTCCAGCTATCAGATCAAATATAAATAACGGTGATGGTGCAGGATTTGGCAGAGTGAATGTAAGTGTGTACATGATTACCTAATTATATATGACTCTATAGGTATATTTACACCATGGTAATAATGTTCTTTTTATGTTTTAATCTCAAGTATATTATCCTTCAAGTTTTCACCAGTAATCTAAGGAATTTGAAAAAAGCTGACTTTAGGAAGTTTTCTTTTTGCTTATAAATAATGTCTCTCCGTTATGTAGAAATCATAAAAGTACAGCGCAGTTCACTAGGAAAATGAGCTTAGTGTTCTCAGTTTAATCCAAGTTGGACAACACATTATTTGGCAAAATCAAGTGGCCTCACTTTAAGAGTAGTATAAGACTGAATAAGCAGAGAGTTTTTATTATTTGAGTGAGCTGAACCGTACACTTAGAACGATGAGAAACCCTTGTGCTTCATCCCACCTTCTTTCAATTACACTGATTTTATAAGCACTGGGTTTACAGTAAAAAAGTCTCCCAGAGAAATGCTGTTCTTTCTTATTGTGTATAGATGAAAGGATGCATAGTTCTGCCTTTTATGTACTGTGTTTGTCTAGACAAGAAATGTTGTGTAAGCTTTTTAGAAACATTGATAAAAATATTAGTACATATTTTAAACAGAATGTTTTTCAGAAAACCAACATGAGATCTTTTATATTCAACAACAAAAAATTAGTTACGTTATATACTGCTCTTGTGCCTTGCCTGTTGAACAAAAAACTGCTTTTAAGTGAAAATGCCTTTTTCTTTGTCCAATCTTAATGGCTCCTTGGTAAAATGTTCACTTCTGTTGGGGCACAAGTCTTAAATTATGCATTCAGTTCCCGTGAATTCTAATGTTAAGAAGGATGAGACTCGTGCATTAAGAAATAAGTCATTCCAGTCCATGTAAAGTGTGTCTTGTGCTGAAAGACTATGACAGAATGGACTGCCAGTTGTGAGCTTCCCATTATGGAGGTCTTCAGAAAGTCTTGGTTACCAGTTGGAAAGAACTAGCTCAAAGACAGGGTTTAGTCAAAGCATGACAGAAGTCCTCAGTCTGGTGTGTCTGATGCTTTGCTCAGAGATGTTGAGCATGGGGGCCTGAATTTTCAGACTATGATTGCAATAAAAGGATGGGATTATTAAATGATGACCTTGCAGTTGACTCATGGGTTGAAGAGGAGCTATTGAATTTCATTTCAAGAGGGAAATGAAAGAGACTGTGTTCTGTATGCAGTTCTGTCTTGGACCTAAAGTTAAAATGCACAGGACATTTTAGATGGCTTGAGCTTGAGCTGAGGTTAAATAAATAAACTGTGAAGTTAAGTGCAGTTATCAACTACTCAGTCAAACAAAAAATAAGGCAGCCTTTTTCATATACTTTTGGCCTTCTTGGAGGTGCCAGAGGAGGAACTTCAGTATTAAGGGTGTTGAAAATAGCTAGTAAAGCAGAAGCCAATGCTAATAAACAGTTTTGGAAGTCCTATGAGTGGTTTAAGCATAGTCTGGATTATTGTTATTACTGTGTTAAATCACAGCAATCAAATGGCCAAGCATCGCTTTGAATGATTAAGTGGAACGACCGTCAATGAAAAGCCTTCAGGCTGCAAAGCAGACACAGGGATGGGTGTGGTCGTGGTCAGCTCTCCCAAACATTACTTTGGATGCTGTTGTAGATACAGGGCAGGGTGTTACATGATATTTTCAGGACCTGGCAGATTTTAGTTTGGTTTGGATGTTTTTTATGTACCTTGGCAGGCATGCGTATCTCTGCAGCCATACAGCACTCTGCATTAATAGCTGAAGTAACACCTACTGGTGAGGCAGAGTCAATCAGCAACAGGCTGCTGTTGACTCATGACTTCAGTTGACTCATGATCCCATTGAGCTTTGAGGGTCACTTTTGTTCCCACCCTGAAGGCCAATGCTGGTTCCTGTCATGAATTTGAATACCCATTGATTAAGAAAATAGATGATGTACTTTGTGGACAAATGAGCCAGGGCCTTTAAGGAAGATATGGCAGGGCCTTGTATTACTCCCATCAGTTAATTAAGTTAATTAAAATTATTTATTCATGTTTATAATAGTCTACACCCAGGGTTTAAGATAGCTTGTACTAATAATAGAGTTGTAGAACCATAGAATCAAATCATCTAAGTTGGAAAAGACTTTTAAGATCACCAAGTCCAACCATTGAGCTCAGTCTGTCATGGAGTTCAATACAGAGCTTGGTGTGTCAAAATGATACATAAAGATCTCACAAAGGAAGTGATTTATTTCAAACTGCATTCAGACTTTATCATCTTCCTTGTATATTTTTGTCTCTCCTGGAAGAGCCTGGAAAAACAGGTGAGGCTTGAAATATGCCAGATCTGGGTATTGTCAAGTGAAGGTGGCACCATATGCCAGATAAAGGGATTTTTAGATCAGATTTGAAGAAACAATAATGGAAGAGAGCATTTTGATCCTGGAAATGCCAGAATTTAGAAGGTAAAAGCATATCAGAAGCATTTCTGTGGTGTTATTTAAAACAGTCTTGACTGTTAACCTGGTTTGAAAGGGAAGGAATGTTGCAGCATCTCTGAAGATAGATATCTCAGTATGATCCACTTTAGTTTTACAAATATTAAGTCATTTAGCTTATCATCCTATGCATGATGGTGATAGATATGAGACTAGCTCATTCTTTTTTAAATCTGAAACTTGTTAAAATGATTTGCCATCCTTTTCCAAGCTACTGCACAGGATCTCAGGCTGGTAAAAGCCGTGAAATCTTTCAGGCAAATACAGATTTGCTAATACTAATACTAAATACAAATGCTGATGGCACAATTTGATTTCTCCTGTGTGGGTGCAGAAGATATGGCTGCGTTAAGCATATTCCATGATGCCTAAAGGAGCAATCTGTCTTGAGCTGCTTGGTAGTCCACACAGCAACCAATTAAATTTGGATTCTAGTACCTGGACCTATTTCAACAGTGCTTCAGTTTTATTGCCTTCTGAAGGGCACGAGAGAAGGGTAGGTACTTTAAACAGTGTATTTAAAAATTTGACACATGTTGTTGTTTATATGTTTTACTGTTTTCTTTTTCATCATCTATAGATTAAACTTCTCATCTTCACGCACTGTTGAACGAGTGGTTTTCACGTGTTCACAGTCATGCATTTCTGTTGGCCTGTTTCATTCAGGTGATCATATCTTTGCACCTTTAGCTGAAAATACTATGAGGATGATGTTTATTTTCTTGTTTAGTATGATTTCATGGATGAGAGGCTGGAAAACACTCTTGCCACTCCAAGTAAGGATTAAACCAAAACTGGTCTATACCTTAACTCACAGCTCCTTTCAAAACGTTTCACATGTGAAGTATATTGCCCTTTTTCCAACAGTATCCCTGATTGCAGCAATAAGATCTGTAAACTGCAAATGCATTGAGAGAGAAGCAATAGCATCCAGCTTGCTGCAAGATCCTAGTAGAACAGGTAATGGGCAGGCACAGTGGGAATATGTCTACATTTCGATAAATCTTCATCTACTGTATTTGGATTTCACTTTCGCTATAACAAAACGTCTCTCAGTAACATTTCTCTCACTATAATTTTGCTGAAACTATCACCTTGAGAGGCTCCAATGGAGCTTTTGGAGCTCTTTGTGAACTTTGATGTAAAGCTCTCCTGCAGTGAGAAATCAGAACTGCCATGTGTGAAAGTAGAGACTCCTTTGAGAACACTTTTGTAGGAAACAGATGCTTTTCTGTCTCAAAAGTTTTAAACAAAATTGTATTGAGTTAAATGTAGTATAGGACTTAGGTATTTCCTTGGGTGATGTCACCAGATTCTTTTTAGACTTATAGCCTCCCACAAAAACCCCATATCAACATTACTTGCAAGTCATGGGCACAGTAAAGTGTAAAAGATTAAAAAAAAAAAATTCTCTTTGTTACTAAGTGGATGTTGTTATCAGGGAAACCTGAATTTCATACTTCAAGAAAGATCACTGTTTGCGTTAATTAATAATATTTAATTGGTAATATTATACTACTCATCAGAATAAAAAGAGAAAACTGGTTGGCAGGTTAAAAGGCTCTATAGTATGAAAATTAGGCTTGACTGCAAGCATTTACATGTGTGAGAATTCCTACAGGACCCCTTAAGTTCAGTTGAATTACTTATGCATAAACCACAGTAAGTGTTTACAGTACCTGACCTTAAATCAAGGTTTGTTTTTTTTTTTTAACTATCTGTGGTATACCCTTTAACTATGTTGGGATTCGGCACTTTGTTTTAAAATGTGCCAAGCCACTGATGTTGTTTAAAACTTCCTCCAGAGTTGGAAAGTAATGCACTGATTGATAAATTGAAACATTGCACAACAAAAGGTCTCCTTCTCCTTGTACTTCAGTGTATTTTCTGGAACTTTTTATCATATTAGATCTTTTGGGATTGTTTTTTGATTTAGCATGTTTGTCTTTGCTTTCTTAGCTTTATTCAGGCAGTTATCCTGTTAATCAATGAGCAAATAGTCAGCGTTATATAACCACCAGAATGAAATCACTTGCTCTTCCTAGCGTCATTTGCATCCAGTTCTGTGAAAAGCCTGTGATCAAGGACTTGTGTTGCATTTTAAATTCACTTCTTTTACATGGCATGAATTTATTTTGAGCAGTGTCCTTGCAGAAAACAGTAATTTTGCAGTAATTCCAACATAACCTGCGTTTGTTGCGGGAATCCCATAGCAGTGACATTTCCTGAAAATTTGTAATAGTGAATTGGCTGTCTATAAAAGTTGAGCACGTTTTCCCTAAAGTCACAAAAAATTATGAAAGTTATATTGGTTTCCTGCAGTCTGACTGTACTTAGTTTTTATTGCTTCCTGAGCCCATGAGAAAATCCATAATACATTTAAAACTGTTACTTTCATCATTCCAAGCCTTAGATGCCGGTGTGTTGGCTTCTGCTCTCTTTCTGGAGGTGATAAAAGGCTCAGTCCCATGAAGTGCTGCCCTTCTTCTGGTTCTGCTGATCGGTGTGATGTTGGAGGGCACAGAAATTTCTAGTTGTTGTTCAGCTTTGGGCCATAGGGATCCTTAACAGGATCATCAAATCTGAGTAGCTTTACAGTTTTTGTTGTGAGTACTGAAATTCCCATTATAGTTACTATGGCCAAGATATGCCTGGAAATATTATGGGGTGTAGCAGAGGGTAACTGACTTCCATCTGTGTGAGACAAGACTGTTAGCTGTGGGAAAGTAGTGGATGTAAGGAGGTCTTCCGTATGTTGAGATTTTAAGACAGTTTAGAATACATATCAGTTAAAAATACAAAGTGCTTTCATACAGGAGCTGGACTTGATGGACTTAATCCTTGTGGGTCCCTTCCAACTCTGGTTTAACTATGATTCTATGATACACTGCCCCTCCATCCCCCAAAAATCATCCCTTGCATTTGCAAATATAAGATTTTTTTAAAAGGGGCAATGGCACCAAAAAAAACCCCAAGACAACAACAAGAAAAAGGAGATTCAAAGTGTTGGTAAGCAATAGAAAGGAGTTAAATGTCCATTTATAAGTAATTTCATCTGTTTCTTTAGTACAGGCTCTTTTTATTTTGTTCTTTTGCTTTTAAGCCAACACTGAGACTTATCAAAAGATTACATTGGGGAAAAATCTCCTGGAGCATTTTTCTCATATACTGTAGCTTAAAAAGAATGTGTGAAATTCAAGATTGGAAAGTATTATACAAAAGTAGTTTTTCCTTTTTTTTTTAAACACTTTTTTCCTCAAACCTACTTCTCTACCAAAGTCTTTTTTCCCACGTGACTCCAAAGGAAAAATGACATCAAATGGTAAAATCCTGTTGTATGTTATTTCCAGAAGAATCCATGGAAATCTTGAATATTATTTTATCATTTACACTGTAATGTTCCATTTTAACAAGGAGCAACATACTGAAGAGTATTCAGTTGCTGAATACTTGATGGTAAGCAAAAGCTGATGTTTCTGTGAATGTTACAAAGCGCTTAGGAATTTGTAGCACCTCAGATCTCTTGTACGATAATAGAAGTTAGAAATGGAAAACTCTTCTTGTATCAGCTTGACCATCTCCCTGACCACCAGATTTTAGTCTTCATTGTGGTACTGATTTGCAAATGTCATAAACCATGTGGCTTCTCTCCCCGGGGAGAATACATGGCATTAAGGCAGCCTTGAATATTCCTTTCCTTGACTTCATCTTCTTGATCCTCTTTCATATCTCTTTGTTTTACTGAACAATTCCTAATGTTGCTTTGCCTTTAGCTATTTTGTTTCTCTTCCTCTCTTCTGTTTTCTACAAAACCATCTAATTATTTATGCTGTTCTTTTTGGAATTTCTTCTATTTTGTTATATCTTTCTGGTACTTAGGAGCCATGGGCTTATGTGTACTGTAGACTATAATGAACACGCTGGAAATCTCTACTGGTGAAACTGATGTTTATGTATGAAGGTACTGAGTTGTTTTGTGGTCCTACAAGTTAGACTTGTACAAAAAGCACAGCACAAGCCCTAAGTACAAGTTTGTATCAGACTCTTCATTAATGAAAAAGTGAGATTTTTTTCCCCCCTATAAACTTCTAAGAATTTTTATTCTATGTTTTACGGAAGATGGTGTTGGATAAAGCTGCCTATACTTTGTATGGATATATCATAGATAAATTTGTTGAAAGCTTCATTCTATCACATGGTATCATGCATATTAAGAGGACAACTGCACTATTTTGACTTAAGTTACAGGTACACACTAACAAGAGTAGAGGTCTGTGAATAACTCGTTGGTTTGGAGGTTTTTTTTGACGTTTCTGACTTGAAGATAAAAGATTGGAAAATTTGTTTTTAGGGACAAGCTCCAATGACTTATTCAGGTTTCTTTCTTTTCTCCAAAAATGAAGTATTTCTCTTAGACTTCATCTCTACTAACTTATTTTTTAAAAATATATTCAAGGAAGTTTATTTGCAATGCTTCAGTGTGAAATGAAAATTCAAAGGATTTTGAAAATTTAAAAAATGCTGTAGTTATTTAATTTTTAGCCAAATTCTGATAAATTCAGCAGAAATTTGACTGATGATTTACTTAACCTGTATTTACAGTTTTCAAATGAAAATAATCTCAGCTGAAAAGTTTTCTCAGTATTAGCTCAAGTGACATTATGTAGATGAGGAATGTTTGAAGAGGAAGGCTGTAGGCCTTCAAGACATCAATTATGAGCTGCAGCCAACCTGTAGGAGTAGAAATTGACTGTAATATATATATAGTGTCCGTGAAGCCTCTTAGATCTTCCTGCAGGCAGACACTGGGTGGTTGTCTCCAGGAGTTGGATTCACTGCCATTCATATGAAAATGGTGGAAAATCTTGCCCTAAAGCTAACCTACCCCTGGAGTTTTGTCTATCTGTCACGGTGATCGAAGATAAAGGATTTGTTAATAGTCAGCTGGCTGGTCATCTGTCTGGGAAATCAACACAACAGCACAACGAATCGGGCAGGCAAAAGACTGATTGCTATGGCATTGCTTCTCCCCAGGAAAAAGCCAAGAGCTATATCTACACAAAAAAGACCCTGGTTTTAATGTATTATAGTCTGTTTAATCTCAAAGTACATGGTCCAAGTGGGGTTTTTTTTCTGAAAGCTAATTCTTAAAGACCCAACATTTCTGAAAAGCTTAACAGGATTGTGGGTTGCAGTGAATGGGAAGATATAGGCATGATGAAGAATAAATTGAAGCAGTGGCATTTGTATGGCCATAATTACTTAAGTTTTAGGTTTTTATTGTACGTATTTGGCTTAGAAGCCACTGAATTAATTTACCACCCTGACAAAGGCTGATAGGTAATTAGAAAGAGGGCAGGTTTGGCCACTGAAAAGCAAACTCATTTGTAGGATTTACTTCCTGGCAAGAACTATCTGTTCCAGCTGAAATGTGTCATTTGTGACTTCTTGAGATCATCTCTAAATGAAAACAATCAATTTTCAAAACCTTTGCAAGATTTCCAAGAAAAATGCCTAGGATTTGGTAGGTGATTGAGAGAAGTCAGATATTTGGAGAAAATGAGCATTTTTCATCCAAAATTTTGGCTTCATCAAAATTATGCTTCCTACTGTAATGATCAAAGACATCATTTTAGATAGGTAACTGCTTTTGAAACAGCTTGTCATCCTACAAGCATATTCAGTTTGCTCTGTAATAATTTTTGTTTTGTTTTTTTTGTTGTTGTTCCTAAGTGGAACTTAAAACACTGTTATTAGAGTGCTGTTTACAGAGCTCTACATTGCTTCAAATTTACTAACATCCCATTCCTCTTGATCTCCTTAATATCTATATATGTAAGCTGGATTTGGTGTTTTGACAGCTCCTTGGTTCTTAGAGAATGTGTTTATTCCAACTCTGTGTGTATGGGGAGTGTGTGTGTGTGTGTATTTATATGTACACATGTATGTAACTGGGTCATTAGAAGAAGCAGCCGTGCACCTTGGGAAATTTTAGTGATGCCACTGGATGTTTTTCCTGGTGTTCGAATTTGATAACTTTACATGAGAAACTTTTCATGTCTTTGGCATTTTCCAAACACGAATCAGAAGAAAGACCTAAAGAAAGCATCCTGTGGGCTACTGAGGGCTAGTGCCTAGAGGCATGAATGCACAAGAACTTTGTAAGTTGTTTAAAACTCAATTAAAAAAACCCTATGTGGACACTTGGTAAATGTTGCCTTTGTCATTGTTACCTCCTTATTAACTCTATTGTGTTACACGGCTACTACATGTCACTATTAAGTCAGAATGACAAAAGGAAGACTTTAGCAAGGTTTTTGTGAGTTTTGTGGGAATAGACCCTCCTCTTTCCCCAAGGTCAGAGCTGCCCCTTCTCCCCCTGCTATTTTGTGACATTTAGAAACTTAGCAGTGGATACCTTCCTGTGGGTTGGATTTGTCGCGTTAGTCGCAGTTAGTGTGGGGCACATTTACAGTGATGGAAACGGTTGTTTCACATTATCCACCCTGTGATGTATATGGTCCCTTAGGACAAAGCAAAGTTCACTGAATGAAGCCCTTTCTCTCAGTCGCACTAAATGAAAACCAAATATATTTGTTTTACACGATTCTTTAATGAATGAGTCATCCATGCTTCCCACTTATTCAGCTACCATCACTCCACTTTCTGATACAAAAATCTAAGCATTTTTAAGTTATGTGTGCAGTGGTCAGTGACTCACTGGTGACTTGGGGAGGCAATGCTGAGGCCTATTCACAGCTTATTAATCCATTAAAAGTTATACAGAATACCAATGAAGTCCAGTTTCTCCCATTAAAGCAGTATAAGAAAGTTTATAGCTTGTTGATTTTACAATAATCCATTTTGCACTCCTACTAAACTGTGTCTGCTTGATAAACAAAACTGTTGCTTTTCTCAACTTTTTTAAAAGCCCTTTGGATTGTGTTTACAGAATGAAGGTTAAATACTAAGAAAAAGGAAGCTGTATACATTTCCTCAAGCAGTTTATAATGATAAAGAAAAGTATTAGTAATGAATAGATGGGCCTTCTTGGAAGAAGAATTATGATTTTCAGAAATATGAATTAAAGGTGCTGGGAAAAATCTGTCATCTTTTGTTAACAAAAGACCAAAAAGCTATTAACTTTGGTAATTTGGAACATTTAGTTTTGGATCCGACATTTTATGAAAAACAGTTACTTTAAAGCTGTAGTTTGTTCTAAAGCTGTCTTATGTGAGGTCTAGAAATAGCAATACTAACTATTAGGCCATGAGATGGGGTGGTTTTTGTTTCCTCTTTTAGGTGGGAATAGCCGAAGAACAGGGTGCCTCCCTTTTCTAACTTAATCTGAGCTCAAAATAACTTTTGTCTTGTTACAACAGTTCTTTTCTGAGTCACTGTATGAAAAAGAGACTGGAAGTATTGGATATCGTAGATCAAACACTTCAAAGCCAACTTTGACTTAGCTTTATGCATGCTTTAGAGTAGACTAATGCACAATAGTATCCAGGAAACTGAGCCAGTAATTCATACGGGTCCAAAATGTTCTCCTTAGGATGAATCATAGCAGCATAAATGATAGGATTGGAGAAGATCCCTTAGGTCATCCAATTCAAAACCTGTGTATCTTCCTTTTCAGTAATCCCCACTAGGATTTCATCTGCCCTATCTCTGCAAACTTCCCGTGTCCCTGACTCAGCCACCTCCCTGGGTAGTTTCTTCCATTGCCTAATTATTTAACCTGAATATCTTTAAGCCTTACACCATCGTGCCTAGTGTGAACAATTTATGACTACAGAAAATGATTCTTTCTCCTCCCTTCTGCCATCATGCTCAAATACCATCTCTCCCTTTAAATGTGTCATTGGGGTTTTTTTTTCTTCTAACTGCATGAATAATAATCCCAGGAAAGTTGGGGTTTTTCAGCTGTCTTTGGTGCTTCTGTCACTGTAACTGATTTTCTTTGAACTTTTAGTTTTCAAGCCTCAAATACATTTTGATCTACAAATGAACTTTCTGTGACTCAATGATATGCGTGTATTAAGTCATACTTTTGAAGAACATGACTGAAGTATTCTGTGTCTTTGTTTATAGAAGCTGCTTTTTTGAGGGTGCTAATTGACAAATACACAACATTTGAGGGATTTAAGTGACTTTCTTGGTGTCAGCTATACTCAATCTCATGTTACTAATCAGGATATTAATATAATCATGTATTCTTACTCTGTTTTGAAAACTGAACTCCGAAAACTCTTGGAGTTGCTTGGAGTTGCCTACTGCCGAGTTAAAATTTATCATGATTATTTCCAAAAGCAGCTTCCCAGTTTGTAGCTGTGTTGATAAACAGAGACATAAACCTTTCAGTGTACATTTCTCTAAGTGTATGTGCTCAGACCAGCGTTATTGAGATAGGATTTTTGGATGCTCTATAAAATGACACATTGAGAAATTCTTAATGGGGGATATGAAGATGAAAGGAAGCATTTTATTCCTGATGAAATGAGGTAAAGAAGCCTTAATCTTCAGAATTTATATTTATACCCTGTATTTTTTAGGATCTGCCTAAGCTTGTGAGAATATGCTAATGAGAAACCTCTCTGATGTCAATTATCTCATCTGCTATAATGTGGAATGTGCCAATTAGATCAATGTGACATTTATGCTGTTCTCCTAGATGACTAATAAATATTGCATGTTGGAAAAAATACAGGGTAGAGGTGGGAAGGCTGGTTATTGCAAGCTGTGTTTTCCTGATTCTGTATTGCCTCCCATTTCGGAGTTGCACAATAAAAATAGCTGCAGTCTGTACCTCACCTGGCAGCTCACCTCTCCCACAGTTTACTCATGTAGTAGTTCTTTGATCCATGCAGAAGTATTCCAGGTTCCCTGTAGCCATGTACAGTGCTGTTGTGCAAACTTGTGTGAAACTAAGGTAAATCCTGCTCTGTGACTTCAGTCCTGCCAGCCAGTAATTACAGTAAATGTGTTAGATTTAGTGGATCCACAGCTTTTTGTGAAAGTAACCATTCATATGGTTCACTTTGGCATGGCAATTTGTAGAAATAGACACAAGGGTTATTTGTAAGAAGTTAATGTCAGGGAAATAACAGATTTTGAAGGCAGTGTCTTGGGTGCTGGGCACTATTTTTTTGACTCAATTTTTTTTTAATATTATAAGTTTATAATGACACTTTTATTTTTAACAGGCCATGTTTTCAGCCTAACAAAGGAAAAAATGCATTAGGATATAGCCTTCTCATTGAGAGGTTTTTTTCCCCCAGATATTTTTGTAAACCTCCCTTCTTTAATTTCTGTTTTGTTATGCTTCTTAGAGGCCCTGTAGCCAGCCACTCCTCAGATGACAAGAGGCTGAGGGTGCTGTGCAGTGGCAGTGTAATGGCTTAAATGTGCAACACTAATGCACAGGTTGGTAGACTCTTGGTCTGTGGTAGATCTGCAGCCACTGTCTTCAGGTACAAAAAGCTGACCATAGTCATAACTCCTTTTTTCTGTTTCTCATTCGGATTATGTGTGTATCCAGCTTTTATAGGAGTGTGCAGCAGCCAGTTTCATAATTCTGGCACTATTTTCCTTGGCTAAGGAAAGCAAGATATTCTCTGGTACTTTTTTTATGCAGAGCTGTACACAGCTCAACAAAACTATGCAGTCAGGAACAGTGTTAACTGTAGCTTTGCTGTGGTTTCTACACTGCATTGAGCTATGGTGGGTGTTTCACTGCCAGTGCATAACTTAAACACAGATACTCACCGAGGAACACCCTGCAGAAAGTGGAAAAAGTTAAAATTTGTTATTTCCATGGTGCCTTTCAAGCGGTATCTCCTTTTATCTTCTCTCATATTTGTTAATCTCTTAGTCCTAGAGCAACATTTCTTTCTCCTCCCCAGTGTTTGTAACTCATCTTGGCTTCCTATAATCCACAAGTTTCATTATCTTGCTAGCTACCTCCTTCCCCATGACCATTAATGAGACAAGATGTGCTATGTGACAAGAGCTTTGAACAAAAAAGCGGCCATTCGAGGGCTGACCTTTGGAATCCCAAGACAGTTCTTAACATGGTACTTTTAACTAACTGTCCTTAGAAAAAAAAGTAGCAGCTTCAGTAAGGGGAACTTCCTAGGCCCTTGGGGCCTTGGGCTTCCAGCTGTTGCTGAAATTTTACTGCTTTAGTCTTTTGTATCTCAAGGCTTCAGATAACATTTGTTCAGTTTAGTACCATCATCCATGAAAACCACTGTAAATACTAAAATCCCTAAGCACCAAAAACATTGGAAATGTAAAATAAAAGCTGGAAAATAAATCTGGATGGTTTTGATGGTGTGAAATTGCACAAATCTAAATGAAAGCATATTTATTTAAGTTTATGTAGGTTGTTGGTGCTAAATTCTGTGTGAACATGATTGTGGAAGCAGTTAGGCTGACAGGAGACTGGGGGCTTTAGTTTAAAACACTGGATGCTCAAATTTTATCCTGCTGACCTGCTGGATCATTTCATTGTGTGTTGGGGGATTTCAGCCTTCTTCAGAGAAGAAGGAAAAAAACCATATCAAAACAAACCTCATAAAATCTGTGTGTTATTTTATTATTACTCATATATCATTTGGAGATGGTGGCAATTTATTTTGGATTGCTTAAATTAATTAGAAGAGAATTTAAGTTAAATCATTTTCAATCTAAAGTAAAAGTGCATATGTAAGAAACTGCTGGGTTAAATAACTTTTAATTTTAGTCATTCAAGTATGTGTGTGTACAGGTTTGTGTGATTATCCACTGTTTTCTTTCCCCTAAGATATTTGAAGCAACTTCTCATGAGTCTCTACCCCCTTTTCCAATCCTGTCAGGTTCAGTATTGCAAAGATTATTATCCTGTCCAAGACTGATTAATGTCTTTTTCTCTTGCCCAAGCTGATAGTCATATATATATATATATATCCTAATGAGTGTATGCATTCAATTTTCTATTGTTTTGCAACTTGTATTGTCATTTTTTCCCAGAGAAAGGGACAGGATAAATGCAAGTAGATTGGAGTAACTGTGTCTCAGATCATATGCCCAGTTGTTCTGTGTCATTTTGTTCTGATGCAAAAGTAGTCCATGATTTTGTAATTTGAACTGTCATTGTCCATGATATGCATAGAGAAGCTGATGTGAAATTGCCTGTATTGCCTTAAATTTTTTTTATTTTCTGAACTTGCTAGTACTTGAATTTGCAAGTTAAGCATTTTTATCTTAACTGTTTTGCATGTAATAAATTGTTTCCTCCAGCTATAACCAAGGCTTTCACAAACTGATAGAATCAACAATGTAGTGCATGTAGTTGCCAACTACACTAAATTTTTAAGCATCTTCTTTTTGCTTTACAGGTTTGTCTGAGGATGCAGCAGAGGAAACAAAAAGCCATGAACTCTGAAGATAACCCTCAGGAGAAATTTCTATCTGATGCCAGATGCATTTATAATGCAGCAGTACCAATTCATTTTACTCTGTATGAATTTTTGATTCCAGAAGGAGAAGACTGTACTAATTTATATGAAAACAAAAAAGTTCCACTCTAATAATTTGGTTGGGTCTCCCTGCCAACTACTATCATCCTTTTTGTGAGCAAAGTTTAAGCACTTATCCAATTGTGGTAGGGGTGTTGTGTTGTGTTTTGCGATATATCATCCCTTTCTAAGGATTCATGTCATTGATCAAAAGACTGTTTATACATAGTTAAAAGCAACCTTTGTTTCAGGATATGTTTTGTCCTTTTAAGAAAGATATTCTGAACTGCACCTCCCTTTGAGATTATATTAACATTTGTTATATCACAGTTTTGACAAAAGATAACTATCTCGTTTCCTCCTGTACTAACATTCACGATTCCAGACAGCTGAATTCACCACCAGGAGAAAAACTGGTAATCCATCAACTCTTCCCTCCCCCCCCGCCATTGCTTATACAGACTCCTGCTCTCTAGAGATATAGAGTTAAATATGGTTACTGGACATAAAGGGCAAACCCTTTTGCCATTAACTATGTCACTATGAATGGGAATAAAGTTTACACTGTAAGTACCTTGAGCACAGCAACACATGGATCTTTTTATGGTTACCTGTGATTTCTGCTTTTCTTGTCAATCAGTCTGTTCTAGTTATGGGTAAGATTTTCAAAAGTAACTAACAATTTTTGAGTGCCTTAATTTTTATTAATCCAGCTGGAGGGTGCTTAGGGTGTTGTGTATTTAGAAGGTGCTGAGTATTCACTTTCTGAAGGTCAGGCCCATGCAAGATGCCTGAAATGCACCCAACTGAGGCAAACTTTGAGAGGACCTTGGCCTAGAGTTTGGAAGAGTCAGGCTCATGTCTGGGTTTCTGAGAGTGAGTTGAGATATTACTAAAATACACTTGGAACTGAAAATAACTCAGACCAAGTTACGGTCAAGTGTATAAAGAGGCATTTGAACAAGGCCTCTCCTGGCTGTTGCTAATTCATACCAAAACATAAGTTGCAGTCTCTTGGATGGCAGATACAAAATGCACGGATAGCCCCAGTTTAGTTTGTGGTATGTGCAATTGCACCAGCCATCTCCACATCCCACACTCCCGTTGGTTTCCTCAAAAGGGTTCACCAGCTCCTGTTTTAGCTGTAGTAAAGGTCCCTCCAGCTCACTTTTGTGCTGTTTCAGAAGAGGTTGTAACAGTTGCTGTGGTCAGTGCTGGCTTGATCTATGGATAATACGGAGACATTATTTTTCAGAATGTCTTAAGCCATCAATCTTCATCATCTCCATATCTACTTTCAACTTCCTTACATCCCCTCCTAAAACAAAACCAGCTTTGCACAACTTGTGCATCTGCTGCTTAACCCTCTGGTCTTACTCTGGCTCAGTACATGATATAACTGTTTCAAGAAGCCTTTTTCAACATGTTAGCTATTAAATAGAGCTCAGTAGCCAAGGAACTGGGTAAAACCTCTGATACCTCTAGGGCTGAAGCGAGCTGTAACTTCCAACAAAAATGACTCTGTCCCCCAGGAGACCTCAGATATATCTACAAGTTGTGGGGCCAGAAATCTTGCTTTTTTCCCAGGAAAGAAAAATCCTACCCCCTGCTTGTTTTGGAGTGATTCTGCTCTCTGAGTTTTCTTCACTCTGATCCCTCCCCTGTGGTTTTTGTCAGGAGGGTGGTGTCCAACCCATTGTCAAGGTACCCTGCTGCGCTGTGAAAATTACACAATAAAATAATCTCCTGTAGTCTCTGTACACACCTCAGTGACCAAAGAAAATCCATGGAGAACTAATCAATTACTGTAGCTATTAGGCTTAAACGTTAACTATAGATCTCAAATCTTCTTTTGTCCTCTTGTCAGCGGCTACTAGGGAATCTAGAAAAATCAAGCACAGTTACTACAGAAAGCCTGTAACATAATGGTGGAGAATGCTGGACCAAAGAATCCTAAACTGTAGGCATATAATATAGCTGGAAAGTACACTGCTATGAGACTTCTGTGAAATATATTACTCTGTCATGATTCCCATTATTGAATGTGATCCCAGTACTCAGAGCTGCCTGGCTTCATTGGGACTTGAGGGTAAATGACAAGTAGGCACTCAGGTCAATTATATCATCCACTCTTATTTAAGTTATTTTCTGTCATTTTAAGACGTAATGCTCAGAAGCACTCTTATTTGCCTTTTCTGCTCCATGCTTTGCAAAATAAGGTCTCATGAGAATAGTTTTACAAAAATGAGAAAATATACTGGTATTAAAGGGAGGGGAGGGGGAAGGAAGAAAAAAGGTAGAACTGTCTGTAGTAGTAAAGTATGACCTCTTTGTATATTGTGCTAAATTGCAGTATTTGATGGTATCATCCATATTTAAAAGTTGCATTGAATAAAAATTACTTAGTTTCCCCCAATGCCAAATAGTCCATCTAATTCAGAGGAAGGAAGTAATTGAAATGTAGTCATTTATGCAGCAGCCTAAGAGGAAATATTGTAAAGTAATTCTTAGCAGTTCTCAAATGTAGTTTGAATTTTTAAGAAAGTTCTTTTTGGCTGGAAAAAAATCAGACCAATTACAGGAAGTTTGGAAGCTAGAGAGGTATAAGAAATGTAAGGAAACATTGCTTGTTTGGGGGGACCATGTGTTTGGTTCTCATCAGTGATGCTTCTGAGGCTGAGAGAGGCACTGGTGGCCAGTCAAACTGTTCTGAACAGGATTTTAGAGTAATGCCTGGTCAGCTCTTCTCATCAGCTTAAATATGCAGCCTATCTGCACGTTTAGCTATTCGAGTAGGATTTTTTATGGTTAAGTGGCTCACAGACTAAAATCAATTTTAAATGGCACTTTCATTGCAAATAAATCTGAAAGGAATTTTGTGACATTTTGAAAATAACGCTGTGAGTCATGGCATCTTTATTATCTAGAACTTTGAAATACATTTTCTAAAATAAGTCCTAACATAAAGTTACATATTTTTCTTGTTAAACAGGTAACTACTTCTAAAGTTTATTTTCTTGGTAGAAGTTTATTTTCAGAATGTTATTGTCCAATGGCTTTTCTTTTATTTTGTTTTTCTGCCATTGCATCTTAGAAAAACAGATTAAAACAATTACTACTCTGATGACCAAAATCTGGAGGTCTGGACGCTGCTCATCTTTTGGGCTTTGTACACAATGCTGAGTTCAAACTAAGACTGTGGTTTCCAGCCCCAGATTCATTCTTCTGTCCAACTATTATTCAACTGTGACACAGAAAAACAACATTTCTCTGCTTTCAAGAGGTTGGGCTTTGCTTTATAATGTCTTGTTTTTTTCTCTTCTTCAGCATTTACTGTACAGAGAGAATTAGAGATAAGTTTCAATATTCTTGTATTGCTTATAAAGAGTAATTTGCTGCCATAAACTGAAATTTGTTGAGCAGAGGTTGTATTTCTATGTGAAGTTCTTCCAGCATTGGAAAAAAAATAAAAAAATTACAGGGTATGCATCATATTGAACAAGTATGTTTCCTTCTTATCAGAATCTTCTGTTTATAAATAATCTATTTAAAAAAAAAACTGGTGCAAAAATACTGTAAAATATATGACATACTCCTGAAACCAAGCTTCTGTATGACTTCTTCATTTGAAATTAACCTTGAGTTTCCCACAGCTTTGCTGTCACCCCTTCACATCTCGTTGCTTTCTTCATTTACTCCTTTATAGCGTAAGGTTGCTCCAGTGTTTATGTGGTATCTTCGTGTGCTGTTGGCAGGTTATTCTAGCTCCTTTGCAGCTCAAAGGTAAAGTTTGCACAGCATTATGCTGCTTCATGAGCCTTGATCCTGTCGAGGGGACTTGCCCACGGGGCCAGGCTTATAATTAACAAACTTCACCCAAGCTGGAAGTGGTTATGAATGCATTATTTCAATGAGAATTTATCCTAATACTCTAGTAGACCAAGTTCAGCACAAGTTTGTTATTTATATAAACACTGAAAAAATTTGCTTGTTCTAGAGTCTTGAACTTCCTCTCTATTTTTTTTGTCCCTTGTCTTGTAAATTCTTATAATAGTCAATAGTATTAGGAATGATTATTTCTGTCCTCCTTTGCACGACAGCTGGTTTTTGCTGCATAGAAGCTGCTAACTTGGAGGAATGTGCTTTTTCCAGGAGACCAGCAGATCACAGCAGAGATACATAGCACTTCTGTTTGCATTAAATGTATGTCAAGTGATGTAGTTAATTATGGAATGGAAGCATAACCCAGCTAATTGAATTGATCTGGTCTTCTCTGACAAGGTGTCCTGACTGCTCCATCTTTATATCTCCCATATCAAGGAGTGTGAACAAATGCAACATGAGCACAGACTTAAATAAGTATAATTGTTATTTTAAAACACTGTGGTATTTTTCAAGAGTTTCATGTTGTTGAAATCAGGACAGGGAGTAAAATACTGATTTATTTTCATGTGCAGTTATTGTAGGTTGATGTTTCTTTTGCATATATTGCTATATGCTTGGATTTACTATGTCTGTAAGAGGCATTCATGCTTGCAGATGAACCTGCTGCATCGAAGATTTCTGTATCCATTCTTGTGCTTTAAATGAGAGGATTGAGCAAAATCCTGCTTATGTATTAGGTAAAAAATTGTGAAAGTAAGCAGGAGCCCTGGAAGAGATCCCCACCCTTAGGCTACACCATGTAAGTTGATGTTAACTCTGATGGGAGTGTTTCCCCTTTGATATAGCATCAACATATTGTATCGTTCATTTGTTTGCTAGCACCACTTTAACACTACACTGTCATCATAAAAAATGTTCCTTTGGGAAATTATTTTTTGCAAAATCAGTTTGTGCTCTAGAACAGTGTGATAACAGTGATAAGATATTTTCATTTGTCTTTATAAGCAGAATAGAGACTTGTAGTGCTTCCTAAGTGGGTATGATCAATGGCAATCATAGCTTGCCGTCCACCACAGCTCCAGCAGACTGACAGTATATTCAGCTGCAGAAACAAGATAAAAGCTGTTCCAATGGTGTAAGCTGCTGCCTGGCCTGAAATCCTGAAGGGAGGTCAGTCATCCTGAATCATTACTGTAACCTGATTAGAGGCCCAAATCTACTTTTGATAAATTAAAGTGAGTATTTTGCCATTGATTTTGACAGGAGAGCATCCATAGTCTTCTACTGGCGGCTGCATGTCAAAATAATATGACATATAAGCACCATTGAACTCCTAGTTAGATGATATAATAAATTATGAGGGTCTCTCCAAAAGGTACTATTCCCAAAATACAGTATGTGTGAGGCTCAGCTAGTGGGTATTCATTAAATAGCTGCCACACTGCACTCTAGAAGTGATTGCTTCTCTGCAGAGAGTGATGCTGCATGTGAAATAGGCCCTTGCAAAATAAAACCCTAGAGCATTTTATTCGTGTTACTTCAGCCACTTATAGATGAAGTCACTCTTAGGATGATGATAGCAGCTTTTCAACAATCATAGCAACACTATTAAATAGTTTAGGAAATCAAGCAATGAGCACCATGCTCTCCCTCTGCTCCTCAACCAAGAGAATGTGGAAAGAAAGTATTCCAGGACACATGGTATTAAGAAGAATGAACTTAATCTGACATTTGATCAGCACAAAGCTTGGCCCTCTGTCTTTTAAAAAGTTGCGACCGTTTCTCTAAATTGATGTTGTTATTACGATTACTATTTTCTGAATTTCACATACTTTAAAAATTGGAAGCTCCAGTGTCCTCTAATTATACTGAGACATTTTATCATTGTTGGTGAATGTAGCACAGGTGCTATTCTTAGACAAGCTTAGGAACCAGCAAGGGTTTTGATCCAAGGATGACTTAGACCAGTCCTCCTTACTTTGCGAAATCTGACGAGACTGTATTGCAAAGTTTACAGTCTCTTTGAGAAAGAAAAGAGTTTTTATTCTATTGATTTTAATACTTCATTCATTTTAAAGGATAGATCAGTCCCACAGCATCTTGGGAAGTGTTAGAAGAATATATGAAAAAGTTGGTCTATAACAGATGATATTCCAATTCATTATGAAGCAAGCAGTCAGTAATTAATAGTTACTTCAAATGCTCACAAAATTTTATAATCATGGTTGGATTCAATTACAAGAGACATAAAAGGGAATTATTGTACTTTTTTTTTTCCCTGATGGCATAATGAAGTCCAGATCCATAAATATTGGAGAACAGTCAAGTTACTGCACATATAACAGGAATTGCTTTCTTCAGATGCCTGGATGTGTAGTGTCTTCCTTCCATTTGAGCCGTGACTGGGCCTATGAAGTTGTAAGAATACAGCTTGGTTCATATGGTGTGATTGCTTCTGATCCAGTAGAAACAAAGAGAATTTCTCTTGGCAGTGTATTTGAATGCCCTGTTCAGCATTAACTGGATATTTCATGATGGTACAACATGATTCTTTTGTCATGACACTGGACTGCCTATTTCAGGGTGCAAGTCTCAAAAGCAGTCAGGAGGAATGTGACTTGTGAGGGGAGCATTTTCCCCATTGTTCTGGGCAACAATATTTCAAGTTTAGGGTTTTTTCACTTCTAGCTGCTATTTAGAAGGCCTGGAAGGAGGAAGAGGAGACCTAAAGAGCTGGATTCCCAGAAGAATCGTGTCCAAGTGCTCCCATGACGGCTACTACAGAGAAATGGGTTTTTTTCCTATTTTTGTCTTTTCTTTTATAAAAAAACTCATCCCATGTTTAACATTTATTAGCTCATCTCATGGGGAGAGGAGTCTTTCCTTTGCTTTTAGTCCTTCTCATCATCTGCATTTTTCTAGGTAGCAGTCAACTCTTGCAATCCTGTCATTCATTTCTTTTTCCTTTTGCCTTTTTTCCTACCAAATTTCACTGATTGTAAATTGATGATTTTGCCCAGCAGCCACTTTGTAGATGTGTTTTAAAAATCCTGAAAGAAGGAAAATTTGCAGCAAACTGCGTGTTTTGGTTAAACTTTTGAAATACAATGTATCTATTCTTCTCTGGGATGAATAACATTGCTTTCACCATCAGGAAAATAATGAATGGAAAACCAAATGTGCACTAAAGAAGCTGACGCTTTTTTTTTAAAGGGCTACTGCCCAAGTATGTCATCCAATGGAGGAAAGTTGGTAGCTGCATTGTTTTTTGTACGACAGCTACCCAGACGGTGATGTGATACCTTTTATTGGGCTAACCAAAGTTAAAATTAGAACTGAGCAAATAAATCCCAATGACTAACAGAGCTTTGCGTGTTTAACCTTTCTTGCTGCTCACCAAGATCAACTTTTTCAAGCCTAGCCACTGGTTTTTGGCTTCCAATTTACAGAACGCTGAGAGATGCTAAGCCTGGTGAGCTTCCTACCTTCAGCTTGACAATTCGATCGCACAAAAATACAGTCTGGTCCTACTTGTTAAGGATCATTGCACTGCCCAGAAAAACAACTTCTACAAATGCTCTTCCACTTCATTGTCATTTAGAGATATCCAGAACACAAATCTGAACCCTGAAGTGTTTAGCTGAATTAGCCTTCTTAGATCTCAAACCAGTGGGTGTGTCCATACCTTGGGGGCTGAGCTAGGAAGTGAGTTCAGGCATTTACCTGTATATTTGTTTACTTGGATTGCTGCCGTAGAGTTGGGGAAGGCTTTGTCATAACATTTATGGAAATCCATATGCACCATGGCATTTTGTATAGGGGTTCCTTACCAAATAATTTCCAGGTTGACTTCTGGTTTGAAATTCGTTTGTCTCTTTCTGATGATTGTCCTCACTACTGCAAATTATTATTCACCAAGTTTAAAGACAAATTATTCTTCTCCATATCACTTTTACTCCTGGCTACCCATCCTTCAAAACTGGAGAGATCAGCACAGCAGAGGTAAGTGGGTGAAACCTCCCATAAATAGCAAAGTTGTATAACTCTCCCTGATTCACCATCCCACGGGTGTGGCAGAACAGCTCCCAGAATGGTAAACTTACTCACCAATGTGGCCAGGGGACATTTTGGTTCAGAAAAAACCCCAGCCATAGGTTATAAGCAAAAGGAGCACCCTTCTTCTTAATTTTTTGCGCCTACTTCATTGTTGCTCGAGGCTAGACTGTTAGTCATGTGGCTTCTGTGGTGAACAGATTGTGGGTTTTATTCTCAGCTAGGACAAACCAAATCTGGGTTCAGTCAAGGCTCAGACAGTGTCCCTGTGCAGCCCCAGAGCTATGCAGTAGCCCCTTTTCCCCTTCCCCACCTATGCACAGGTTCCTCTGTGCTCCTGAACAGAGCAAAAATGGGAATGCTCAGTTTTACTCCTCAAGGGTAAATCTCCTTCTCCAGCACACAACCCTAGCAGAGGCTGTGCCAGTTTCCCTTAAAACTCATCACAAATTCCTCCAGCTCTGTGCCTTCACCTGGTTCATGTCAGAGGTGTTTTCTGGCTCCCCTTTATGTATTTTCCACCTGTTGTAAACTATAGCACCGAGTGGTGCTTAGCAAATTCTCATAAACTGGTATTAAGAGTTTTTTCCTCTCCTTACAGTTTTCCACACCTCTCTTCATCTTGACTGTGTGCCTATGGGAATATTGTAGTGTTACTCTATCACACTCTGTTAGGCTTGGGTCAGTCCCTGTCCTTTCCCTTGCTGAGGCCTGCATTATCAAAACTAACCAATAATTTTTTGGATTGCACTCATTTTTTAATTAAACTTGAGGCCTATGGCTCAGTGTGGGAACACAGAATGTGAGACTCCAGATCTGGAGAAATTGGTTGTGGGAGAATAGAGCTATTGTTTGGCTGCTCCCATGTTCATACCTTTGCAATCTGGCTGGATCCTGCTAGCTGTAAAAAAAAATACTTAGTTTGCATTATCCCTCTTCTAGGACAAAACAAAGTATAGTTTTCAGAGCCATCTTTTCTGCCTGATTCTTCTAGTTTGCATCATGTAAATTCAAACTGTCTTGCCTTAATCTTTGTCTGTACTTGGGCCAGCAGCTGAAAGTCTGTGAAAGCATGTACATTTTATCCTCTGTGTGCTCTGCAGAAACAGCTTTACAAACCACAAGGACTATTTTAAATTAAATGGCCATTTTTTGAAATCCTATCATTACAAAGCTGAGGCTTGATTGTTGTCCTCAGTGTGCTTCATGGCAGCAAAATTCCTGCATTTTGGGAAATGTGCTGTCTATTCATTCAGCTGGAGTAGATCCAAAAGCAAAGCGTGGAACTGTTGTGAGCGCTGGCTAGTGCTCACAATATTACTTTCTCTAATAGATGGCCTGTATTGTCATTTTGTGAAGTGCTCAAATGTCAAGTCATCATCATTTGGATCGTGAGGTTGATTTTTTTTAAAATACAGATGCACAGAAATGGTCTTTTAAGAAGTCCAGTTGTTTCCATTACAGCTGGCACAGCAGAACTGAAAGCAGCTCTACTGTGGGACAGAGAAACCCTCAATTCTGTAATTTATTTGATATTTTCATTCTTCATAGGAGCGTTTATGAAAATAAACATCTACTTCAAAACAAATCTATCTAAGAAAGTAAATGTGAAAGTTAAGAAATGCCATCCTGGGTGGTCTCTAGGGAAAGGTTGGGATTCTCCATCTTGCAGCTGTCCCACTCAAGCCATCCAAGCGATGCCAGCAGGCAGCCAAGTCATGCAGCTTGCATGGTGTAGTCTGTAAGCACGGAGCAATCTCACATCTTTTCTCCAGAGGTTTCCAGTTGGACTTTTGGGTTTCTTTCTGTCTAGTTTCCATGAAACCACTGTGTCCCAGGGAGGCCTGGGAGACCCTAGGCACTAACAGCCAATTAGCTGAGTTTGTGGATTATTTTAAGTCTGTCGCCAGTTGGAATGTGAGGCATAACTAAATGGGCTGGAGTGTCCTCAGCAGCTTCTGGACCATGATCAGGTATCCCCAGGCCAGAGGTGTGGTTGGCTGGCTGCACAGCACTCACTGCTGCCACTTTTAGAAGGCTATGGACCCAAATTTCTACTCTTGGCGGCTTCAGGAGGTGCAGCTGCCATGGAAGAAGAGACTCTTTTTTTGGGTAAGCCAACACAAAATGAACCTTGAACACAGGGGCACCCTTGATGCTGCAGTCACCCCACTTTAAATGGAGTTATCCTCGTTTCCTCTGGGCACCTGCTGCAACAAGTGCCCGCAGGAGAGGACCTTTTGCCCATGATGGGATTATTCACATTAAACTCATTGGGACTACTCTAATGTGTGACTGTTTCCAGGGAAAAGGTCTAAATTATGTGGTCTATTAGCATGGTGAGCAGTTTCCAAAATACTCTCAGCACCATAATTTTCTCTGTTTAATAATAGCTGTCTTATTTATTATCTGACTTCTATACCGATACAAGCTACCCTACAGCCATGCAGACTGACTTCAATTTAGTCCAAACTTAAGAATAATAAAGATAATTTGATCAATATTAAAATAATATTTAACAATATTAAAACCAATTAGAATTTTAAGTAACTTGGTAAAGGGGCAGCTCTGTGTTGTTTTTCAAGTTAGCTTAATTAAAACCCCAGATACCTTAAGCCACAAATTCTGTTCTGTCTGAAAATAGTTTATCACCAAACAGCCTCTCACAAGATGTTTTGTATGTTGGAAAACCTGCCAGCTGCCACTTTGAGACTTCAGAGTCTAGGTTTAAAGATACCTAAAATAAATAGTGTACACCACATGTAAATACATATTTAAAATTCTGTGAAGCCTTAAAACTGTTGATTAATTGTTTTCTTTGGTCACAAGTAATTCAGCTGCCTCTCCTGGGTTTAACCTGCTAATATATACAAGACATGTGACTGATACTTTCCCAAAGTAAATACTATTCCCTGTCTCTGTTCACCTCATGCTTCTAAATGATGTATTTGGAGGTATGCTACTGTCAGACAACTTGGGGATTTGGCAGAAACTCCCTGCAGATTTGTGTAGTGACACCAAAAGCCCACCTCTGGCACATTTAATGTTGCTCTCATCTCCTGAAAGAGCCTTAGATAGCTGAGAGGCAGGTAGATGAATTACACTGCCGTCTGGAAGTACCTTTTTTTCTCTTGCCCAAGTGGCCTGTGTTTTCTTTTTGGTGAAGGTCTGAGATTAATCTGACCTGGGTAAATCAGTAGCAAAATGAGATGGGTTTTTAATGAATTTCTGCTTTGTTGCTAGTATACTTTCTTATTTCTGCCTTTTGTGTGTGTGTGTGTGTGTGTGTGTGTGTGTACACATCTACTTGGCTTAAGTGTATGCAGAATATCCATGGTTTAATTAAGCCAGTAGGAGGGGTGGACAGCTCAGTCTAATTATTAAATCTTGCAGTATTGCTTCTTTAATAATGGTTATATTACTCACTATGAAACTGCATAACTTGCAAAAATTTGAACAGATCAGTGCAGGATTACCCCAGTTTGCTCAGGTGCATTATTTGAACATATCCTGAAGGATGGAGCTTTACAAGCCTGCTTATGATTGTCGGATCATTGCTTTCTGTATGTGTGGTACCGTCAGTCAGCAGGACTGATCGGGTATTAATGTTTAATTGAGTGTGCTTCACTTAAATCAGAAGCCAAGAAGAAAGGGTAAGGAGGATTTCATTCCTGTACCAGCTGTAATGTTGTATAGCCAATATATTGAAGATAAAAGGTAATAAGTAAATTGATTAAGCTTTGTCTTTGGAAAATAACAATAAATAGTGGTTCTTTGTAAACTGTCTTTTGTTCCCGGATAAAATAAGGTATGTTGTACTAATTGCAGGGACAGCAAAAGCGAATGTCCTGTACAGCCAAAGCCAGAAGAGTGAAAAGAAAAGCCACATTCCGAGAAAAAACCGAGAGAGCCCTTCGTTCGTGTGGGAGCGAGACGTTGTGACATGCGGATTCATTCGCTCGCTCCAAGCAGCCCCGTGGCTCGGGTTAATCGTGGAAGCGGCTCCGGCTCATCCCGCCCGGGATCGGCGCTCCCAACGCCGCCGCCTGCCGGCAGCGGCCCCGCACTGCGCCCGGCCCTGCGCCCGCCTCTCACAGCTTAAAATGAACGGCCCCGAGCCTCCTCTCACTCACTTGGCTGTCAATGAGGGCACCCACGTGAAAGGGAGGAGGCTACGACTCGAGGTATTTCGTTCCTCAGACCTCACCTCTGAGTTTTTAGGCCTTTGGTTGTTGTTCAAAAGAAAAAACAGTCCTGGGAGAAATTCTGCTGTGAAAGGAGACCAGCAGCGAGAGGAATGAACTCATGGGGTACATTCTTAGTAGGCGAAGTGATGATCTTATAGGATGTGTGCCGTGGAGACTTGTCTTTTAGCAAAGATGCAAGCCTTTGCCTTTCTGTGCTGGATAGAGGCAGCTGCTTCTCAACTGGATCCTGGCTGGAAGCAACAATCTTCTGTCACAAAAGGAATATCTTGTCTTTTGCAGGGGCAGGGGATGGGATAAAGAATCTCTCTAGTACAGACAGGGTCCGTCCTCATCTGCAATCAATCAATTAATTAATCAATCAATCAGTCAATCTTCCATTTTATAGAATGTTTTTTGAGTACTCCTTTTTTTGTTGCACTCACCAGGTAGTAGAACAGGCAGGCAAAATGCAGGGTTTGGTTTGTCTCACAAATTGAAAACAAAGCAGTACTTCATGTATGCCACTCTTCATGGGATTTCATTAGCTCTTATCGTTTATCAGACACAGCAGATGTTCAAGGGTAAATGTAACAAAACCCCACATAACTCACACAAAATATTTTTTTTTATCTCTGGAAGGCAAGCTATTTACAGCAGCGAAATAACAGAAAGGAGTACCAGCATATGCTGCTTTACTCTGTTTGCCTGGCCTGTGGCCTCTGGAACAGCTTCTGCTGGGAATCCCATCATTACGATGGCCTCAGCATTTCTGCTGTAATTTATTTCTTTTGTTGTTGTTTTAGCATATTTGATATGGACTATTACAGCAGTCTATTGTCTCCACATTGGAGCCATATTTTCTGCTGCACACAATAATTTTTCAGTTTGAGGTATGGCTGGCGTTTGTATCCAGTTTAGTTTATGCTGTTTGGTTGGTTTGCTTTTCTATGAATACAGATGATGAGGATAATTTTGAATACTTTTGCAATCAGAAGCTCCCTTTCGTAAGTTTTTATTTGAGTTCTTAGAAAATATAATTTAAACAATAGAAGTATGCAAGTATGACTGTGCCAGGACATTCTATGTTAATAAACTTTTAAAATGCTGCTCATTATCTTTATCTTGCCACAAATAAATTAAATGCTTTGCATGTTCCAGGGGTTTATGGAAAACTGTCAAAAATATGAGTTGTTTGATAAAATTTATAAACATTTATGCAAGTAAGTCTCACTGTAAATTTTAGATACTTTCTTGTACTTTCCTTTTATTTAAAGACTTTGACCATATGTGATTTTTAATCCTGTTACAGTTTTAAAACCTCTTGGTGTGGTCTCCAGACCTTGCTTGCCTCCATTTAAGTTTTCTGAATATTTTGCAGAAGGGGAACTTTGTCAGGAGCACCTCTTTGACATAATCAGGCCAGTCTTGAGGTTTATTAGAAGGAGAAGTGGATGTGCAAGAAATATGTTTGCCCCCACTGGCAGATACTCTAAAACAGGATTAAGTATTGAAATGAATGAACATGCAAAAGCATTTCAAAGGCTGCAGCCCACTCAGTACTGAGGAATGAACTCCCAGCTGCTCTCCTGCAGGAAAGTGCCATGTCTTCATCACAATCCTATGAGTTACTACTGAGCTGCTCAATTGCTGTGTGCTGATGCACCATGATAGTAAAACACTTTCCCAAATTACAGGTTTCTCTGCAAGAATTTTTGGGGCTGAAGCTTATCAGACCCACGCCTCCAACTACAGCAAATGTGTTCACCCTGACCTTTGTTTTGATGGTGTAAGTTACTGGATAGAGAGTTCCTTATCTTTTGCAAGTTGTTAATAACAATAGAAATGTGTAAGCTTGATCAGATATGCAAACCACCTTCAGTATCTTGTAAATGCATAGTTGTTTAGCAAGCCAGAACTGGAAACAGCAAGTTGTGCCAATTTACAGAGCCTTCAATACAGCGTATATCTGGGTCATATTTTCTTCTTTATGCTCAGAGTCTCATAAACACAAAGAAACTGTGTTAAAATAATGTATTACAACATAAAAGTAATAAAAGCAGGGACACTCGCAGTGCTGATGTACGTGTAGCATGTTTATTGCACTCTTTCTTGCATGGTAGGGAAACCATACGACAACCTATGCCCAAGACCTAGAAAAGCAACTCCCCCCCCACCCCAAAAAAAAAAAAAAAAAAAAAGGCATGCGAATTCTAATGACTCATTGCCTTCTGCCACTTCTGGGAGAATTCCCCAGCCCATGAAGAATGGGTCTCCTAGTGATTTTGACTTGCCAGTAAAAGATAAGCATGAAGAGAGATGGGAATGTGATCCCTGTCTTCTTCACTGTTGCTGTCGTTAACCACAGAGCTTTGTTTTTCTTTTTAGGTGGGTGCTGGGTGACCAGGTAATGTATGGCATTCTGTTATGGCTGACCACTGGGAAAGCATCCCTGGAGAAGCAGCTGAGCTCCATACAAAGTGGTAATTGTGAACAGCTACTGCTCCATCAACTGGATGAGCCCAGGCTGACCACTAAACAGAACTAATGAATGCATCCTTTCAATAACAACTGATACCATGTAATGCTTATACAAAAGAGGTAAGTGGTTTGATGACATGACTTCTGTTTTAACTGCTGGCATACCACAAAATCTCTGTATGTATCTGATAGCAGGACACCGTTTTCAGTGTGACCCTCTGATTTTGCTAAAATGACCACGGCTTTGAATATTGCTTGGAAAAGTAAGTTGCCTCTTCAAGCAGGGATGCAAAAGGAAAAAGAAATAACCAACCCACCTTGAAATTTAACACAACATTACAACCAAAATGGATGCTGATCCCTGATAAGGTGGGCTTGGGAGAGTGGGTAAGGGAGAGATAAAAAGCCAAGACAGTAGCACTGAGTGGGTAAAGCTAAGGTGGGGGGAGGATTAAGATGGTGTATTTCCCTCCCAGGGTGGGTTTTACTTTATGAGAGATTTAAATGAGAGAGTGATCTTCCTCTGTGATATGTCATCATTATCAATATCAAGGAAGCAACAAAGGTTCCTGCTAAGGATGAGCGTCTCTCTCATCTCCCCTCTTCCCCGATGACAGAGGAGATAGGGAACTGGGAAAGACTCAGAGGCAGCACCAGTCCTCAGCAGGTTCTTCCACTGGGCAGCAATAGGCAGTGAAGTGTGGAGTAGGCAAGGTACAGGGAGACCTAAAGTACCTTTTCAGGAGGTGCTTCAAGCAAGGAACACGGGCAAATTCCTTGCCTCAGCACTGCTGCTGCTACAGAAGATGCATGGATGGAGTGAGCTCACCCCATGGACAATGTTTTCATGCTGTACATGTTCAGAGGTAAGTTTCAGGCCTAATCAGTGTGTTGAAAGTGCTTTAGTCATGATCACAATGGTTTCTTTCCATGGGAAAAGGAAAATCAAGTAACAAATCTGTACATATTGCTTTGTGACTGCCCTGCCTTAGGTACGATTTCATGAAGTATTTGCCTTAAGTGAATGAATTATGGCAGGGATTGAGTGTGATGCTCAGCTGTTGTCACCTCTTGTCTTCATTTTGTAAAGAACTTTCCTCTTTGCATTTTCCAGACTATTTTAGCAATTTCCCTGCTGTTACTTGGATGCCTGGATTGTTATTTGATGCCCTCGTTGTGATTTGTATGTTTCTCACACCGTCTGATGTTAATATTTAATGAATTTTAGACCAGCATAAAGAGAAGATTTGATGCATTCGATATATAAGTACTCTCCTGTGGTAGTTGTCACGTAAGAAATTATTAGGGTAGATTTATTTTTCCTATGGCTGTTGCTTTAGAAGGGCTGTGGCTGCACTGTAATTAGAAAAGGGAAATGTAACCCCTGATTACAGATAGAGAAGTATGAAAAAGCATTTGGATGTGTGAAAATCTATTCTGGAGTAGTGCATAATAATATGTACCTCTACAGGCTTATCTTTGTTTAAAATGCATGCAAATATGAAAATGACATTTCCCAGAAAAAAACCCAAAATAAAACTAGGTTACATGTATTATAATTATATACTGAGTTTATAATGTATTATACACAGCATGGAGAATTGTTGTATTTTTAGGGAATATAAAATCCTTTTAATGCCATCTAACTTATTCTATGTTCCTATGCAACTTCAACCTGTACAGATTGAGGTTGGAAGAAAAAAGCAGGTTTCCCTTTCTCAGGGAGAGGGATTTTGCTGCTGATGTCCGGAAGGTGATTGGTATCAGTTTTCTGTAGTCCCTCCCATAGGTGCAATTTCAGCTGTTTTAGGACTTTTGCTTTCTACCCTAAAGGTATATGACAAATTCTGTTGGAAGTGAGGTGTACGTATCTTGCTTTTTAGAACAAAGGTGTAGACTTTCAGAGGTCTTGGCTTTTGGGTTTTACTCTCAAAATGAACTAGCAAATCTAATAATTGTCTTGCATCTTACTGGGCAGTAAATTGTATTTGAAGCAGTGCTGTATACACCAGCCTGCCATGCACCTGATTTGCCATTACTTGTAAGCATTTTGGAAACCGCAGGTCACATGCAGCCCCCAAAGAAATAAATTAAGAACGTGTAGAAATGTGAAAGCATTTTTCAGCTTGTTGTCGGACCAGTTTATTTCAGAGGGTGTTCATTTCCCCAAATGAAACATCACAGTTTGAAAGAAACCGATTTGTAAGACAGGCTCGGGAAGATCTGTCACAGAAAAGCCTCCTGCCTCACGCCACAAGTGTCACCCCGTCCAGACCCCGCGCCTACTCGTGAGCGCAAAAGCTGGGTGTGGGTGATGTCTATCGCTAACACTGCCCGCGTTTACACCTGGGATAGCAAAGCGTGGCAAATGGCAAGTGTTAAGGAGGAGCTGCAAAGGCTACACCGGGAAGAGACGGGCCGAGGGACCCGCTCGGCGGGCCGGGCTCGGGGAGGGACAGCGCGGCCCCGGGAGCTGCCCCCCGGCTGCTCCCCAGCCCCTCGGCCGAGCCCAGGCCGTGCCGAGCCCCGGGCGCCCCGATGGGGAGAGGCAGTCCCGGAGCCGGGCGGGGAGAGCTGGAGGGAGCCCCTTCGGGGGGCAGCGGCCCCGGGGAGCGGCGGGCTGCGGCTGCGGCGGGAGAGGGAGACAAGGGGAGCTCGGCGGCCCCGGCCGGGAGGGCAGCCGGTGAGCGGAGCCCCGCCGCGGAGCTCCCGGAGGACAGCCTCCGACACCTCGCTCCCTCCCTTCCTTCCCTCCTTCTTTCCCTCCTTCCCTCTCCCCGCTCGCTGGCGGCTGGCAAAACCTGCCCGCAGCACGAAGGGCACTGACACAAGCCGGGGACGAGCCCGCCGGAGGCAGCCGGCGCCGCCGCGCTCTGCCCAGGTACCCGGCCCTGTCCGAGGATCCACGTTTCCTCCCCTGCTACTCCTCTTTTACCTTTTCCTCCTCTTCTTCTTTCCTCCTCTTCTCGAACCTTTCCCTT